>PVKE010008895.1:0-46388 GCA_004027555.1 Craseonycteris thonglongyai | reverse complement strand
TGACTACTGGCGTCATATGCCAACACAAAAATTAGTGATAGGAACAGTATGTCTCATGCCTTTGCGCACATATAAATATCAATGCAAAAGGATCCATTTCAGTGTCTTAGTTAAGAATGATCATTCTTATGATGTGGCATGGAAAAATGAAGTACTTGAGAACATTATTTGTAGTGATCTCTTAATATATTAGTAAAATTACTTAACTAGTTAGCTACCATGACATGCAGCTCTAAATAACTTTCTCTACAGTTTGTGATATATTTTAAATGTGAACTAAACATTTTAAACTTCAGTTGATATAGCTGTTTTGTAATATATGCTGTGGTTAACTATTTTAATCTGTTGGACAGTAAAACTAAATGTAACAGTTACAACATTTCTCAGGGGAGTGATTTAGAGCAGACATATGTTTTTCATTAGACTTTCCAGCAGAAATCTTAGAAATCCAGAGGAAAAATAGACCCTATTATACAAAACAGTATTGTGAACCATTATGGAAAACCACAGTCTTTACAGCTGTTTTTGTTTTGTTTTGTTTTGTTTTGGCAGCCCTGCAACAAGAAATCTTAAATGTGAAATGAAGGTGTGTTCCTTAGTGAAGTCTAATACTGGAGCAGCACAATAACTGAGAATCCATAAAGTAGTATGAAGAGTTGAGGCAGAATCCCTTCTGAAATAAATTTCCCCCTACATCCTGAAGTCCTCTTTCAGCTGAGTGGCTGGATTCTACAGTCATGGTTTTGTACGCTGTCACTTCTACAAGGAGCTAACTTTTCATTGAAGTGTGGGTAATATGAAGACTGGTGAAGAACTTTTAGATCACTCTTCCAGTTACCACACCAACATCCTTGTCATTGCTAAGCCAGTGAGAGTGCTTAAGTTCTAAATAACAACTTCTCAAGGGAAAGATTTCTAAAATCTTGAAAACTGTTTTTCAATTGGAATCCCCCTCACCAGCAAAAATCTGCAAAAATGCATATTCTGAATTTGATGAATTATTGACGAAAAGCTGTGAGATGAGGAAAAAATACAAAAGTGACTGAGTAAAGGAAGCATACAAGGAGGAGTTCGTGTTAGCTCCTCATCTTTTACAGTTCTCTGTTTGGAAGTATTTCATATTTTACTAAGAAGATGATCTTTCTACAAGGCTAGGAAAAGTACTTGGCCAACTATGAAAAATGCTTTGTTTGAAAGATCTACCTCTACTAACATAATAAACAAAATGCCTATGCCTGTGCTAATAGAGATGAAAGTTTTTATAAATAAAGTGGCAGCCGTAATAGCAATAATAATTTTATATGGTCTATGTTCACCTAAATTTTTCAAAAGAGAAAAGCTGTCATAAACAAATCGATTAAAATCAATTTTTACTCTTGGTTGTAGAATGTGGCTTTGTTTTACTATGGATAAGGCCATATATATATTCTTTCCACTGTACACAGAGCTTATAGTAAGTACCATGAGCTGCTTTCCACAACCTTTTTTAAAAACAAATTCTCAACTCCTTCCTCATTTGAAGTTGATGAAGAGACTCTTTCATTAGATTTCCATTAGATAATGCATGTAAACCCCACTGAGAACTCATTAGATTATGCTTACCCTCCTAGAAGTCCTTAAGAATAGTGCTTTCCTAACTGGACCTGCCTTTCTCTCTTTCTTATCCATGGTGGATCTTACATAGAGCCATAAACAAGTGAGAAGGACTAGACAAGAGAAAAAACTTAGGGAACAAAATCCCTTAAAAATTATTTTTAACTGAATATGTTTAAAAATAGCATGGTCTATCAGGAAGATATAAAGTTTATCCAAATCATTTTGAAGTTCTAATTATTCCAGTTAGAATACGTAATAGGAATCCTGCCTTTATTTTAAGCTCAAGTATTGGTAATAGTAAAGGAAGTACAGCTACAGATCTAGCTAGAAAAAATCACCACCCACAGAATTTGAGGAGAGCTTATGCACCATCCCTGCCACAAAACTTACTCTTCACATCCCAATATTTTAAATCCTACAGTGTCTTAGAACTCAATTAGTACAATTTCCACCAATGCCTACATCCCAGTGTCTGTCCCCAGTCCTGGGAAGCTCTTCTCATGGGGGTGAAATCAGACCTTTTGGCTGGCTTTATTTTCCTGAGATGACTTCCTTTTATTAAACTCAAACTGCTTCATGGAATTTTCTATTCAGCAGATAGAGTTCTGTGAGAAGTTTATTTCCACTTAGATGGTATCTGTACAGAATCTAGTTGGAAAGGAAACCAATACTACCTTACTAAAAAAATTTGTGTTCTGGTAAATTTATGCCAGATTACATTTTAAACAAATGTGATTTTTTAAATTTTAGTTAAAAGATGTCAAAAAGGTGGTCACTAGGTGCTTCCTTTACTTTCTGAAGAAAGTATATTGTATCATTTCATTCACCTGGAGCTCTTTTAGATGTCTATCTAGTAAGTCCTAAAATTAGATATTCAAAAGCTTTCCTCTATAATTAACACCTGAGACAGTATCTACCATAAAGACTACAACTTGGAAACTCACAGGCTGAACTTTGTCCTTCAATAACATCTCTTTGACTCACACGGTGTTTTAGAAAATGAGCCCATTTCTTTAATTTGGTTCAGTTAGTAATTTTTTTAAAAATTCAGATTCCTGGTTTGCTGAGATTGGAAATATCAGATTCATGCTGTCTTAGCAACAATGAGAGGATCCCCAATTTGACACAGTCCCTACCACCCCTATTGTCTCCTTCATTAAGATTGACTATCCTTTGCTAATTATCATTGTATTTTCACTGTTGTTTTTCTAAAACCTAACCTACTTTACTTATTTATATTACTTGTTGGTCCCTGTAAGCATTTGATTTTGAGATTCCTATTGTAACTAATTTCAAACATTTTTAAAGTATGAGCATAGCATGTAATTATCGTTTTGTTATCTATTTAAAGATGAAAAGAAAATTATTTAACTTCAGCAATATCTTTAAATGAATTTACATATTATAAATGGTAAGAGTAACACCTGGGGAAGCCAGGATGGCTCAGCAGGTTGAGCACTTACTTTGCAGCCCTGGGGTTGGAGGATCAAGTCCCGGTCCCGGCATATGTGGATCCCTATGCTGAACTGAGGTGTGCCCTCAGTTCAGTTCTTAGCAGGGCCCATGCAGGAGGCCCCCGGCCCAGTTCTTGCCCAGTGCAACCCCACATCCACCTGTGGAGTGAAACTGTATGGAAAACTAATGCTATCAACTGTGGAGGCTGCTCTGGGCCCTCCCCCTTCTCTCTGTCTCTCTGTCTGTCTGTCTGTCTGTCTCTCTCTCTCTCTCTCTCTCTGTCAAGAAACCAATGGAAATAAATCTTTAAAAAAAAAAAAGAGTAACACTTAGTGTATGGATAATAAATAATGCACACAGGAAGTAGTGAACATTTTGCTCTATGTCCTATATTTTCTCAGGGATCAAGGAGCCAAAGCTTGGGAATCACTAGAATTCTGATTTGGGAATCAGGAGACATAGACTCTAATTCAATCCTTGCATTGAACAGGTTATTGGTTGGTGATTTGAGACAAGTCTGTCAACCTTTTGGGGCCCGATTTTCTCATGTGCAAAGGGAATAGATTGAATAATTGCTGAGAACCATTCCATCCATAAAATATAATAATATATATCTATTAATCCTGACACCTATTAAACCCAGGCAACTACAGGACCTCTGAAGAGTATACCTGGATTTTACCTAAAGACAAAAAAACTGCTTGGGGAGGGAATGCCATGGAAAAAAGAAAAAACAATGAAAACAGCAATTTTAATATTTCTAAACTTACATATTATTTTATATTGGCTGTTCCAAACCATTTGAAAAACTAACAGTATATTTGGAAATCTGTTAACATTATAGACATAGCTCCTTTTACAATTTTTATTAAAATATAGAAAACATACAATATTATATTTGTTTCAGGTGTACACCATAGTGATTCAACATCTACATGCCTAAAGAAGTGATCACCATGACAAGTCCAGCAACCTCTGATACTACACAATGTGAGTGAGGAAGTCCACGTAGGGACCTTCTGAGAGGAGTTCCTGGGACTCCAGTCACCTTGTGTCACTCAGCTGCAACCTCCACTGGTTTTCATAGCCACAAATTATGTGAACATCTCTCCCCACTACTGGAACCCTAGACTGAGGAGTCTGATGTGAGGCTGAGACCCCTCATTCCTCCGGGGGGGGGGGACTGTCACATCTGCATGTGACCTCCTGGTTTTTAATGGTCATGTGCAGATGTGGGACCAGCCCATTCTGAGTCTCTGCCCATCTTGCCAGTCCTTAGTTGTAGAATTTCTGTTCAATTACACTTCCAGTGATAATCAATGTGGTTTTTCTATAGTTTAGTTGTAATTTTAATGCGGTCATGAGAGGAGGCAAACACAACATTTACAATTTACCTACTCTGTCATCTTGACCAGAAATCTTTTGAGCTCAGGTTTGGGGTATATTTTTTAGACATGTAAGTTTATGGGCTCAAACTCTATATTTTTTTTCATATCAAAAGAGGTATTGTATATAAAAGTATTCTGAACACTATAGTATTATCTAGGATTATCAGATACTATAATGCTGTAATTACCTGGCATTTCCCCAATTTTTGTCTATATAGGATTATATTTGGTCAGACTCAAGCCATTAACTTGAAATTCTTTTTTCATAGATGTCATTTAATTCCAAGTCATCATAGCACCCAGATTTACACATTTTGGATGTTTAACTATATTGGTAAAATATGTTGCTCTGCAGTATTTTCTGTATTTGTCTTATCTCTAAAAGTACTGCAAGCTCTTTTTTTTTTTTTTTTAAATATATATTTTTTTATTTTTTTATTTTTGACAGGGAGAGAGAAAGATACAGAGACAGAGACAGAGAGAGAACTAAACTGGGGGAGCTCCCAGTTCAGCATATGGTTCTGCACGGGCCGGGGTCGGGATTCGATCCCTGGTCCCCAGCTCTGCAAAGTGAGCGCTTAACCCACTGAGCCATCCCAGTTTCCCCTGCAAGCTCTTTATGAAGAGACAGTTCTTGAGGAAAATAATGGTGCTGACAACAACAATAAAATAACAATAATGATAAAAAATAATGGTGGGGAAGACGGGATGGCTCAATGGGTTAAGCGCTCACTTTGCAGCGCCAGAGACCGAGGATCAAATCCTGGCTCCGGCCCGTGCGGAACCATATGCTGGGCTGGGAGCTCCCCCAGTTCAGTTCTCTCTCTGTCTCTGTCTCTGTATCTCTCTATCTCTCTCTCTCTCTCTCTCTCTCTCTCTCTCTCTCTCTCTCTCTCTCTCTGTCAAAAATAAATAAAAAATAAAAAAAATAATGGTGATGCCATAGATAGCATATACTGATGACACATTATGCACCAAAATCTGTACCAAGCATTTCAACTATTTTATCTCATCAGTTTGGTACTATCTCCATTTTATTTATGAGGAAACTGAGAATCAGTAAAGTGAAATAACTTACTCAAGATCACACAACTGCTGAGATCTAGAGTCAGAACCAGAACCGAGACCCACTTAACTCCAAATCCTGTGCTCAGAGCCTTTACACTGTACTAGTGCCCCCATGGGTTCTGTACTTAGAATAGTGCTGAATATATAGACATGTTAAATTGATAAGTTGAAACTATTTGTCATATAAGTCTAGTCATATTAGTATACAGTAGCGCATCATTTCAGTATACAAGTATACTGTAAAAGAAATTTCAATATTATAACTGTAAAATTAAAGCACCCTGGGCATTCACAGTATATTTTATCTTTGCTTTAGAATTTCATGTAAGGAAAGCCTATCATGATTATTGCAGCAAAGACAAGGTTCTTGCTTAGTGTCCATTCTTACCTTCTTTCCTCTCTCAGAACCCTGACTGTACTCATGACAAATATATGGCCAGTTAAAAATACCCATTGGGGGAAGCAGGGATGGCTCAGTGGGTTAAGGGCTCACTTTGCAGCCCCAGGGACCGAGGATCAAATCCCGGTCCTGGCCCCAGCCCATGCGAACCTATATGCTGAAATGGGGAGTGCCCCCAGTTCATTTCTCACTGGGGTGAGACCCCGGCCCAGTTCCTGCCCTGTGCAGCCCTGTGCCCACCTGTGGAATGAAACTATGTGGAAAAACCAATGATGTGCAACTATAGAGACTGTTATGGGCCCTCCCCCTTCTCTCTGTCTCTGAATCTCTCCCTCTCTGTCAAAAACAATAAAAATAAGTAAATCTTTAAAAATACCCATCAGGGGAAGCCAGGATGCCTCAGTGGGTTAAGTACTTGCTCTATAGCCCTGGCCCCGGCCCGTGAGGACACATGTGCTGAACTGGGGTGTGCTTTTCATGCGAGAGGCCCCCCAGGTCAGTTCTTGCCCCCCGGTTCAGCCCCTGACTCGAGGGGGTATGCCTCCCATGTGGGAGGCCACCAGCCCAGTTCCTGTCCTGCGTAGCTCCCATCCACCTGTGTGGAGCGAACCATGTCAAAAACTGATGACGTATAACTACGGAGACTGCTCTGGGCCCTCTCCCTTCTCTCTGTCTCTTTCTGTCAAAAACAATAAAATAAATCTTAAAAAAAAGAAAAAATACATACACCAGATTATCCTGTAGCCAAAGAGGATCATAAAACCCAGTTACACAATCATGCAAGTCTTCTGGGTAGGACATACAGAAAGGCTATTGCTTTTCTAATATAAAAAAGGGCAGACTCTGCTACTATATACCTTTACTTTTGTCCTGCTTCACTTCTTGACTGAAGCATGAGCATAATAAGTCAAGAAGGAGTGCCCACCTTAGGACCCTGATGATATAACCAGACCTCCAGGAAGGAAGAAAGAAAGGAAGGGAGGGAGGGAGGGGCAAGAAAGGGCATGAGTTCTGCTGCCTGTCTGTGAACTTTCTGATGAGAAAATAAATTACTACTATTTTTAAAGCTAATCTGTAAATTTTCCATTACATTTATTCACATACAATCATAATGCAGTGATACAGTAATTGATAATTCCATATTATCAACAGGAAGTAAAATAAGAGTATAACAAATGTAAATTACTGTTTCTATGGTATTCTCATGCCTTTATCTTGAACCATAGAATTTTAGATACTTTAAATCATTCATTCTCTACCTTTATACCAAACCTACCTAAATAGATCTAGTCTCTGTTGACCTTTAATTTAAAGTTATAATGCTATAAAATTTCAAGGCAATAAATCAATAAGTAATATAAAAATTTTTTTACCAAAAAGAAACTTTTACAAAATAGTTTTGGGCACCAAAAACCTAGGCAAGTTTTGCTTTTCTTTGTTACTGAGTCCAGCGCCTGCTGATCAAGAAGCCTCAGCACACTGATTTGTCTCTAATAGGTCCCAGGTGTATCGAGCTCCTGCTTAACCGCAGTTCACAGGTCAACTGGGTAGGGCCTTAGAGTGACCAGAACCCCCAGGGCTGGTTGACTCTGACCAGGACAGTCTTGTCCACTTCCCTCAGGATACTATGCAAACATTCTCATTTGCTATGTGCATCACAATGTGGAAAAGGTTGAGAAGCATAGCAATGGAGAGAAAAAAAAAAGTGACCTATTTATAATACCATATGGGCCAAAAGTTAGCTCATACACATAACATCATTTTTTTCTCAGCAAAATCATGAGTGGTCAATAGGGCGCTAATGTTTATTACCAAGGTTCAAAGGTGGGTGATGTGCCCACTAACATATGCTACTAGAAAATGGTAGAGCCCGGACTTTTGAAGCAAGGATTTCTGCCTCTGAGCCCTGTGCTTTTCCTGATAGAGCTCTTTGTATAATGACATTCCAAGACTGCAAAGAGCTTTAAAATTATCGTTTTGATTTCATTCTCTGAAGAAAGTTCAAATGGTTTTCCTTTGTTTTCTCTTGTGACTGCCATGCAAAAACTAACGTATATGGAAACTGATACTCTCTTTGAACTTAGCAAGACTAAAAAAGGACAACATTAAATGACATATCGGGGTCATAGCAATTTTCTTTTTACAATCCTTATTGCTGACACCCAGAGCCAACCCTTGTTATTTTACATGAGTAAAAAAGAGTTTTGCCTACCATTCTCCCTAAAAGCATCTTTTAAAAAAGAAAATAATATGTTGCCATTGACCATGCTGAAGTTTTGTCTTTGCTTTGTCAGTTACAATTTTTCATTGTCCTTTCTATAAAAGGGAAGAAGAGGGATAAATAAAATAAATTGTCAAAAGTAAATTACCTATTTAACATATAAAAGAAAATATAAATTTTAAACATAGAGCAATTATTGTCAAGAGATATTATTGAAATAAAAAGAATTTAAGTTTACTACTCCTATTTTAGAAAAGCTAGACAACTAATAGGTTTCAATGACTAAGGGTGATATTTCAATTTCTTTAGAGCAATGCAGAAACAAAGATGATACATGCACAAAAATAGGGAGGTATGAGGAAACATCTATAAGTAGCTATTATAGACAGATTAAAAAGCACAGGCAATATCTAAAATATTACCCAAACATTAATTTACTTTCAGAAAATTAAGAACATGATGGAATGGTTGAACGTGTGTGGCATAAAACAATAAGTGTCAGCAAGAATAAGTTGGAGAATATAATAAATGCAGTGGTTATGGAAGTGAGTTTGTGGCAGGTTTAGAATCTCATGTTTAAAAACATGGGCTCTAGTTCCTTCAGAACATCAGGGTTCAAATCCTGGTTCTATCACTTAGTAGTTAGGTGATAATAACATGCTTAAGTTTTTAGTACAGAAAAGGTGTTGCTTTCTTGATCCCATTGACAATTAAATTATAGCATTATGCAAAAAAGTAGAATTCTTATAGTGATTAATTGCTTGTTTTCAATAATACTATTTAACCAAATTTTGTCAATCACAAAATGTGCACAAGGTATAAAATAAATTCAGCCACCCTAGTGACAAGTAAGCCAAGACTTTAAACTAAAATAACACAAACATAACACTGTGGGCAAGTTTATGGTAAAAAGCCAGGCCAACCTAGTTTGTTGATAGGCTAAGCACATTTGAAGGCAATTCAATACTTCCAATACGTACTGGAGTATCCCATCCTAGTCTATAAGACTGAATGACCACAACCCAACACTATCCATTTACTTTTTATACTGGGATATAGATTAAATATTTTCCTCAGCAGCTAACTGTAAATATAAACCCTACTTCTCAGGACTTTACAACACACTTAATAAGGAATATGTCTATACCAGCCAAGTAAAAGTCTAACTTCAGAAATAAAGTTATTTTGGTGTGCAGAGTGGCTGATCAATGCATGTATGTTCCAATGGTATGTTCACTTAAGTCAAATTTAAGTAGCACATCTTATCCATCCTGCTTAAAACTGTGAATGCAAAGTTAATCTAGGTTGGCATGAATACTCAGTATTACAAAATATGATGTCTCTAAAATTTTAATATATATTAAAATTTCCAAAAATTCTTATTTTTAACCTTCAATTGCTAAACTTACAAAATTTCCTAATATAAACAGAAGTGTTTTAAAATGTGAAATCACACTTAAAAGCTAGAAAATGCAATATCCTGAGTAATCATAAATTGAGAAGCTAATAAAGAATGAAGTGCTGGATCAATAAACACCTTGAGCAAATATTAAACGAATACTCTTACAACATGAGTTCAACTCCCAAAATAATACAGTAACATACTAATGCTACAGGAAAACTATCCAAATAACCTCAGCTAAAACACAGTCTTTGTTGTCTGTTTCTTAAATTATGCATGTTAAAGATAACCCCCAATTAAATTCTACTACCATTACATTTTACTTTGAATCCTATCACTGTTCTAAGCACTGTGTAAACCATATTAAAATTTTATAAATCAATATCCACTTATAGTCAAACACATGCAATCACATATAGTAGTATACCTAAATTAAATGGGAATAAATTCTATAAGTTTTCCTTAAGTGGACTCTAAATTGGTGAATATGTTCTATACTAAGCAAGAATATGTCTCATTTCTGTGGAAACTTAATTCAGTTTCCATCTGTTAGGGTTTCATTTTCCATAAACCAAACATAGGAAAGGTCAGCAGTGGGCACAGAGGAAAACACACGTGCCTGGGACGCTTAGGTTGACAGCTACACAGTGTGCTTCTGAGCAACCTGGATACTTCCCCCAGGGGTGCACAACAGGGGCCGAGAGGAAAAGTGGGAAGATATATAATCTGTCTCAATTGAGCCTTTCTGGATGGAGAGGTGTACACACACCTACATACACACATTCATTAATGAGTGGAAACTTGATATGTTTTTAAAGTATTAAAGATTCATGTGTAAATTTTAATAATGTCTCACTTGCAAACAGATCCAGGCTCAATCCATACTAGTAAAAATAAGCTTCACAAAAAGTATAAATAAAAATATTGAATTTGATACAGAATAACACGAACAAACGTCTCTATGACAAGTCTCACAAGAAGCAAAAACAGAGTTTCTGATATCTAATTATATATTTCTCCCAAATTAACACAATCTACTTTACTGGGATGTTTGGGTATTGTTTTATATACTACCAATTAATTTAAATTAAAAAATATATATATGAGGAGTCAAAATAAGAAACTACTGTAGAAAATGGCATTTTTTAATCCTGTAACATTGTATAATGTTAGGAAATCTTTTTTTTTTTTTAAGTTTGAGATGACAACCTCAAAGACAACATGTCAACAGAAACTGTTTGAATAGGATGCAACACATTTTATTTTTCCTTAAAGATAGTATGCCCTGTGAGTATTTTGCTATATTAACAAGGCTTTGGCTATGAATTCTGACCAGCAACTTAAAAGGCCATTTCACTCCCATGCCTGGAAAAAAAATTACTGCAATGAAAACCTCTGATCTCATGGGGAAGCCGGGATGGCTCAGTGGGTTAAGCGCTCACTTTGCAGCCCCGGGGACCGAGGATCGAATCCCGGCCCTGGCCCGGCCCAGCCCGTGTGTACCCATATGCTGAACTGGGGAGTGCTCCCAGTTCAGTTCTCACCAGGGTGAAGACCCTGGCCCAGTTTCTGCCCTGTGCAGCCCCACTCCCACCTGTGGAATGAAACTATGTGGAAAAACAAATGATGTGCAACTAGGGAGACTGTTCTGGGCCCTCCCCCTTCTCTCTGTCACTGTCTCTGTATCTCTCTCTTTGTCAAAAACAATAAAAATAAATCTTTAAAAAAAAACCTCTGATCTTAAAGGCTAGCTAGCATTCATCATACCTCCTAAAATTCAAAACGATTTCACTAAAAATGGTATGTCCTCTTTCCTGCAATAGCCTTTATTTTTCACCTTATTTTCTATACGAGTGCTTATGTTCTGTGTCTTTGTTAAACACTCACCTGTAACTTTTTGCAGCAAAGGTGACAACTCAGACTCCTCACAAAACAACCGAGCCAGTGCTTTCTTCACTTTTTCTTCAGCTTCAGCCAGGTCTTTGTCCTCTGTGAACTCTCCGGTGACAGAATAAATATATATTAGGAGGATCAACAGCTCTTCGGGGCTGTAGTCATCAGTGGTCCTTTGATTTGAAGGCTTAATCATGGGCAGTAGCTGATTTAACACAACCGACATGGAAGACTCCCCAATGCTCTAAAATAGAAGGTGGTAATGTGAAAATATGTTAATCTTAAACAAAGATGCACTTCAGGCATTACATCAGTCCAAAGATAGCTTGCAACCAAATCTGTGATGTTCACCCACTAGATTGCTCCTTATTTGTTTGTTTCTCATCCTGCAGAGAAAACTGCAAGAAATTTGGCATTAGAGTTGTTGTTTTGAAAGATCTAGTTTGTAAAACAGCTAGTCAAGTTGTAGACCCTTTTATATTATCTTCCATATTGCTTAAACAAATAAGAGCCCATTAGTTTTAAAAATAACAATACTAGTACTTCAGGCACTAGAAATTTAAAATAATAATAATATATTTGTAAAGCAGTATGATTAAAAATATAAACATGCCATCACCTGTATATCCAAATGAATACTCCTTCAGAGAAATTACCTCAGATTTTGTAGCTTTGCAGCATATTCTTTTTAATGTTTTCTTTTTCTTTTTTATTGTTTTTGACAGAAACAGAGAGAGACAGAGTGAAGTGGGGAGGGCCCAGAGCATTCTCCATAATTGTACATCATCAGTTTTTGACATGGTTTTATTTCACACAGGTGGGTGGGGGCCATGCAGGGTGGGAACACGGTTGGGGGTCTCCCACATGGGAGGAATGCCCCAGCCCAGCACATGGGTCCACCTGGGCCGGGGGCAGGATTCGATCCTCAGTCCCCAGGGCTGCAAAGTGAGCATTTTACCCACTGAGTCATCCTGGCTTCCCCTTTTTAACACTTTCTATATTGGCAAATACTAGACAGAGTAGATGTTTTTTATAACAGTAAAAAGTTACTTTTTACTAAATCTAGTGAATAGAAAAAGGAGTAAAATTGGGTGATGTCACTTGGGATTCAAGATATCTTCGGGTTAGTCTGAAGGTAATTCACCTTATAATCTAAAAATGTTTGCTTTTAGCTCTTTCACCAGTTTCATGAGTGCTACATATTTAACAGAGCATTTCAAAATTCCATGCATGTGATAATAGCATTGCATTACTGGAGTATCTGTATAACTTCCAAAGTACCATGCACATTTCTAGTATAAATTCTGAGAATTTTGGGGAATAGATAAATCCTCATTTTAAATAATTTCACCTATAATATAAAATAACCTTATAAAATCAAACTCAACTATTTGTATTTATACTATCATCAGGGACCAAATGATCACAACGTGCAACTTCCACATGATTCCTTCAGAAGTGTTCACTGAGTGTCTACTATGCTCCAGACACTACTCTATTCTGGAAAAAAAAACAAATCCCCTTCTCCCATAAAGCTTACATTCCAGTTGAGAAACAGACAATTAAATGCTAAAGAAGTCAAATATATAATACAGTAGATCGTGGTGTTACAGAGAAAAATAAAGCAGGAAAGGAAGATAAGATGTGTGTGTGTGTTTATGTAGGTAAACATGCACTATTTTAAAGAGGAAAAGTCATATTAAAACGGGAGTATTAGAATAAATAAAGACCTATAGAAACTTGCTTCTGAATGAAATGGACAGCAAGCAGCTGAACATGATTCTGTTATGAGACGACTACCCAAAATGAGCATTTATAGTCAAGAAATTTCCACATCTGGAACAATTTGGGTATATTGTCTCAAGGTTAAGGTTAACAATTATATAATTGGTACAATAGTAACAGCTATCCCCATTTATTTCCACTCAAAATCTTGGATGCCCATAATGTGCCACACAAAATAAAATGGTAAGTCTTTGGAAAGGTAAAAATGGAAAAATAGAATGGAGATTTTACTGTTACATGGTGACAATACAAGATTCAGCTTTTTCCTTTTGAGAAGTAGATGTATTTCTACATTGTAACCCATAACTACACCCATTTCTTAAAGGGAAAAAGCTGAAAAGTTTTATGGCAGCTAGCACGGTCCTATGCCTCAGGAGGGTCTTGAGAGGAACCGTCAGTGTTTTTTGCTTTACAAGGTGCCAAAGGAATTTTTTTTTAAGATTTATTTTTATTGTTTGTTTGTTTTGACAGACAGAGAGAGAGAGAGAGAGAGAGAGAGAGAGAGAAGGGGGAGGGCCCAGACCAGTCTCCATAGTTGCATGTCATCAAAGGAATTTAAAAGAAAGCCATGTGGTTGGCCTGGTAAAAGAGGGGTGTGGGGGCTGCAGTTTTGTTATTATTATTTTCTTTACTTTTTACCCTATGACCAACTTGTTGGATGACATTAAACAGAGTCCCTTGTTTTATAACTCATTTCTAAAAAGCAGGTGCACACATCAAATATTTATCCCATTGAAGCCCTATGAGCCTTTCCCAAGAGCAAAATGATTTTTTAAAAGATAGTTATAAAAAGCAAAACATGGTGGGATAATCATCAAAATCACTTGAAAAGAGATACTCACTAACATTTGGCTGTTAGAGCATCATTTTCAAGTTGTTGATCTAAGATATGTTGGGCAAAATTCCTTATTAGTGACACCAGCATATTTCTGTTGGCTAGGTAATGCCTGTGCATACCAACTGCTAAAATTACATTCTCATCTGCTTAATTCATCCCAAGAAGTTAATTATTGAGTTAAATACAAAGCCAAGAATACTAATGAGTCTTAAAGAGGCATGAAATATGCCTTAAAGAGGCAGAAATAAAGAGGCTCCTTTTTAAAAAGCCAGAACCAATCCCAACTGTTCCCCTACGTAGAACCTTAACTATGTAGAACCTCAGAAAACCTCTTACAGTCTCTCTGTCTCTAAAATGATGCTATATTAATAACTAGAGGATGGCTGAGCTTTTAAATTTTATTTATGTCAAGGCCTCCATTTTCACTTCCTTCCCCACCTCTCCTGCTTTTTAAAAACATTGCCATTGGTGGTAGAAGGCAGCAAATCATATTCTCACTGTTGACTATACAGCAAAATTCAAATGCTCAAAAAAATAAAAGCTTTACTATAGAAACAAATGTAGATTGTAGACATGTGTGCAACATGGGCTGGAACACATCAACATATTTCCTAAATCTGTCTACTAAGAGGATCTACAAGTACTGACACCCCAATAGCAGTGAGCACACTCAGTGGTCAGATCTTAGTTTCTAGTATCATTTTCAAATAAGAGGAACCAGGGATCCTTGGAGAAATGGCTAATTCTAGGAATGGGGCAGGGAAAACACAAGAGGAACCTGGGAGATTTTATCCTGCAAAAAGAAAGGCAGTCCTTTAAGAAACAAAAGAATGAGGATATATCAAAAGAGCATAAGAGACAACTAGAAGACCTCCCAGACCTGGAACAACTTGAGCAATAAAATTGTAATGGATTATAACCCAAAGTATAATAATAAGTGTGCATCACACCATACTAATATAAATGGTTGTTTTAATAAGTAAATGTAGACGAAGACAAATCTTCCTTACAAAAATTCCAGATTATTTATATAGATATCACCCTACATGGAAGTAGAAATTAAAGCCCCCTCCTCTTGAGTATGAGCTGAACATGGTGACCTGTTTCTAAAAATTCATGTATGGAAAGGGCAGGGAGGAGTAACTTTACCTTACCCAGATCAAGGTTAATACTAGCAGGTAGGTCACATGGATATCATGTGTCCCTAATATGATGTGATGAGACTGGCATTTCACTTTTGTAGTATTCTTCTTCCAAACCCATAACCCTAATGGAAACATCAGATAAATGCTAATTGATAGATATTCTACAAAATGTCTGGCCAATACTCTTCAAAACTGTCAAGGTAATGAAAATACAAGAAAAAATTAAAAAAGTATCATACACCAGATGAGACTAGGGAAACATAATGACAAATGTAATGTACAATCCTGGAACAGAGAATGAACATTGGGGGAAATGAATGAAATCAGAGCAATATCTGGAGTTTGTACTTAATAGTAATGTACCAATGTTGGTTTCTTAGTTTTGACAAATGTACCACAGTAATGTAAGATTTTAACAATAAGCTGAGGGGTCTACAGAAACTCTCTGTACTATCTTGGCAAATTTTCTATAAATTGAAAACAATTCTAAAATAAAACATTTATTGGAAAGAGAAGAGAGAGGGTTGGGGAGGGAAAGAGGTGGGCGGGGGGGAGGAAAGATAATAGAGAAGAGACAAATCCAGGTATGTGTTGGTCTCCTTTCTGTTAGACTGAAAATTCCAGGAAAAATGATTGCAGCTCAGCTGAGGAAAAACTACAAGCAGAGCCAAAGTACTGATAAGGATGGACTTAGGAAGCAATAAGCTTCCCACCAATGGCAAAGGGAGGCAGGGTGATCATCTGGCAAGGATGAAACAGAGGAAAGGCCCTGCCACCTTGGTTTAGAAGCTGAACCAGCACTTTCTAATGCTATCCATAAAAGCATGGCTCCAGACTGGATGAGTATCCATTTTCTTTTAAAGATTTATTTTTATTGTTTTTGACAGAGAGAGACAGAGAGAAGAGGGAAGACCCAGAGCAGTCTCCATAGTTGCATGTCATTAGTCTTCTACATAGTTTTCATTCCACAGGTGGGTACAGAGCTGCACAGGTCAGGAACTGGCCGGGGGCCTCTAACATGGGAGGCACAACTCCACAAGCCGGGGGTCTCCCACAACCACCCTGCAGACCTCCCACATAGGAGGTTTGCCCTGGTAAGTACCAAACTGAGGGCACACCCCAGTTCATCATACAGGTCCACATGGGCTGGGGCCAGGATTCAGTCCTTAGACCCTGGGGCTGCAAGATGAGTGGTCAAAGAGACCTATAGACACACTCAATAGCTTGGTGGTTGCCTGACGGAAGGGGGGAGGGAGAGTGGAAGGGGAGGTGGGAGTGGGCACCAGCATTATGGACACACTCAATAGTTTGGTGGTTACCTGGGGGTGGGGGAGGGAGAGTTGGGGGGGATGAGGAGTGGACACCTGATATATGGTGATGGAAGGGGAGCTGATTCTGGGTGGTGAGCACATAATGTGATGCATGGGTGATGTGATGTGGACTTGTACATCCAGAAACTATCTAATTGTTACCAATCAATGTCACCCCAATAAATTTAACAATAAAATTAAGAAAAAAAAAAAGAGGAGTGGTCAACCCGCTGAGCCATCCAGGCTTCCCGAATATCCATTTTTCAATCTCTACTCTTAGAATGAAACCTCATCAAGAAGAATGAGAAACATCAGTGACTTCCTAGATCAAAACTTTTTTTAATTTTGATTTTATTGTTAAATTTATTGGGGTGACATTGATTGGTAAAAATTAGTAGATCAAAATCTTTCTAAAGGTGAAAAGAAAGAATCTAAGGGTTAATAATGAGGATATGGGAGTAAGATTATATCCTTGGGTTTGAATCATGGCTATAGTACTTAATAGCTATTTGACCTTGAGCACGTTATTTAATTTCTCCATGTCTCAATTTCCTCACATATGAAATGGAAAGAATACCACCAATACCTGAATATTAAGTAATCCCAAGCCATGGCACCCATTTTCATAATATTGAGACAATTGGTTAAACTACTCTGTGATTTAAAATAGAGTAATCTCCACCATGGAACAGTCTTTGTAAGGACTCAGGCATAGGAGGCACCTTCTTTTCAGATGACTAATTTTGAATAAAGTGATTTCCCTTACATTTAAAGGTAGATAATACTAGTGTTTATTTCACAAGATTGTTCTGAAGATTTAATAATAGAAGTGAATCACGTAGCACTGTGCCTGGCACATAGCCTCAGAAAAATATTAACTATTTCTCCAATTTCTATTGGCTACCATCCTCAGACTCCTTTCTTCCCCAGGAAAAGTAACTGAGATGATTGGTAAGGGAGTGAAAGACCTTCTAGGAACAGGAAGTTAGCACCCTCAAAGGAGGGAGAAGCAGCTTACCAACACTGGATGTGAAACCACATCTTGGAACGCAACTACAAAGTTAGACAAAGGTTAAAGGCAATATAAACATCATTAAACACTTCCATTAAAAAAGCACACACAGAGCAAACCACAGCCAAAGCAAAAAAAAAGCGACTTCGTATAAAATACCAGGGATTAAGTTTCTCATTCTTTTTGAAATAAATGGGCCTAACTGGTAGGAGATGGACGATTGGAGCCCTGTCTAGAGTGACAAAACTACTCTGCAAACTGAGGCTCCTGTTATTTTTGAATGAGTCCCCAGTAACTCCACACAAAAGACCCTCTGTAAACGCATGTTGTCTTTAAAAAAGCCAACTTTGGAGCTGAATTAAAACACCTCTCAAAGTCAGGGTCAGTCTCGATGCTGGCTGTCTGCAGAAATGAGGAGCAAACAAGCCATCTTCCTTGTGGCTGTAGAGCAGGCTGGGCGGGCTCCACACCTGCTGCTCCCAGGTGCAGAGCCTGCAAACCTTCAGTGAAACTCCACCCCATCCCCAGGTGCTGCTGGAGAAGCCAGCGCTGCAATTCCTCCAAGCTTCACCTCAGGCGCCGGCCTACTGCCAGGGGCTCCTGAGGGAGTGCCTAAGGCCCTTCTGCCCCCAAACGTCTCTTGCCATCCTTGCATTAGGCCTTGAATTCCCTTAACTAAAGCCATTCTGCTTCTTTGGGAGGATGAACTTCTTTACGTGCTCCCGGCAAAAAATGTAACTTGGTATGTGTAAAGATAATTCATTGACGTATCCGTGCATTCTTTATGGTGTGCATACTATGTGCCAGGTCCTATGTTCAATGTTCTGGGCATACAAAGAGCTTACAGGTGAGTAGCAGTAGGTGAGTAGGGGTAGGAGTGAACAGTTCTGATGATGTAGTGATAGCACTTTAATAGAGGTATTCATTCACGTTAGAAACACAGCAAAGAAACATCTGAATCCTGGAAGAGGGATACCTCAACTGAGTCTTAATCAAGATCTAGTATCAGGGAAAAGCAAAGTTCTGAGAAATAAGTGATGGGATAGGATCCTTCCTTCATTCCTGCAACAAACATTTAATGCACTTACTAATAGTGTGTGGTAGGCAGAATAATGGCTCCCCAAAGAGTTCCAAACTCTAGTCATCAGACCATAAATGTTACCTTATATGGCAAAAGGGACTTTGCAGCTGTAATTTCGGTTATCGATCATGAGGTGGGAGACTAGCCTGCATTAATAGGTGGGCCCAATCTAACCACATGAGTCCTTATAGAGGAGAAAGATGCAGTGATGAAGGGTCAGAGAAAAGCAACATCGCTGGCTTTGAAGCTGGAGGAAGGGGCCACGAGCTAAGGAACAGAGGGGCTTCTAGAAGATGGAAAAGGCCAGGAAACAGATGTTCCCCTAAAGCCTCCAGACAGAAATGCAGTGCTGCCAACACCTTGATTTTAGCCCCATGACAGCAGTGCCAGACTTCTGCCCTACATCATTATAAACTAGTACGTCTGTGTTGTTTTAAGCCACTAAATGTGCGGTGATTTGCTGTAGCAGCAATAGGAAATTGGCATAAGAGTTTTGTGTAAGGTATGGCACGAGAAGCTCTACATCACGACCCACAGCGCAGGTAGAAAACATGGTATGTAGTAGGGCTTCATAAATAGCTGCCGAATTGCTAAATGAACAAGCAAGTGCAAGCATGAATAGGTACCCAGGTGGCACTGGGTCTATCTGTACCACTCAGGATCCAGTGAGTACATTCGCGGATCTCATAGAAAGGGAAGGCATAGAAACACACCAAATTTAAAATGTGCTACTTAACAGTTTTGTCTAAAACTAGTCAGCCCCAAACTATGCAATATTATAAGCCAATATTCATCAGGCCCAGAAGAGTCAGATAGGACAATGGTTTTTAAACTGTGGTCCAGAGACCTGAGATCCCAGAAACCTTTTCAAGAGGTTCAAAAGGTCAAAACAATTTTTATAATAATACTAAAACATTTTGTCTCTTTTTCACTGTGTTGACATTTGAACTAACAGTGCAAATATAACGATGGGCAAAATTGCTGGTACCTTAGTACAGATCAAGTAGAGTGGGTCCAAACCATACCAATAGTCATTGTGGTCTTTACCACGATGCTACAATATGTACTCATAGTTGACAAATGTTTTGAAGCTAGTTTCATTTAACATGCACTTGATTAAGTAGTAAAAATTAATCTTATAAAATCTCAAACCTTAAATAAGCATCTCTTCAATATTCTGTGTAAGAAAATAGGAACTATGAATAAAGGACTTTTGCTATATACCACAGTACAATGGTTATCTTGAGGAAAAGCACTGGGCTTTTTATTTTTGAGTCGTGAAGTGAATTAATGGTCACTCTCATGCAATACCATTGTTACCTGACAGAATTTCAGATAGAAAAATTATGATTATTACAACTTGGGTATTTGCCAAACATTTTCTCAAAAATGAACAAAGACTGTTCCTTCAAAGAAAACATTAACATCTTTATCGATATAATGATAAAATTCTGCCTTTTCAGCAAAAATTCAAATTTTGGAAAACATACCGGTATCTGCCAGATTCCCTATACTTAAAGACTTTCTGATTAGATTAATGTTGACATTAAAAATGTGCATTTTTTTTTAACTGCACAGTGAAATGTATCAACCTTTGGAATATTTGCTTAACTTAGCCAATATTTTCCCAATGACCCGTGTATGAGGTAAGAAAATCAGACATACCTAGGCAAAAGATTCATGCAAAATACAAGGTAGATGAGTGGATTCTAATACAGTAGACTCTCAGGTAACTGGAGCCCAGGGGGACTGGGCGAGGCCAGTTAAATGTAAGTAGACCCTCCTTTAACTGGTACTCAAGCAACTGGAAAAATCTCAAGCAACAGTTTTGCCGGTTGCTTGAGATCTTGCCAGTTGCCTGCATTCCAGTTAATGGAGAGTTCAGAAAAACTCTCCATTATGAAAGAGTACAAAAATCTCACTGATATGGTTTCCAAATCCACATTACAACTTACTTTATAAAAATTACTACTTTTAGAGTCTAGGTATGGTATCAAAAACAAAGATCCACAAATATCTGAAAAGGCTATCAAAATGTTCCTCCCTTTTCCAACTACGTACCTACCTACATGAGGCTGGATTTTCTTCATACACATCAACCAAAACAACATATGGTAGCATATAAAATGAGGAGGCAAATAGGAAAATCCAGCTGTCTTCTATTCAGTGAGGCATTAAAGAGAATTTAAAAAATATAAAAATAGGCCAGTCTCACTTATATTTTTTTGTTTTGGTAATATAGTTATTTTTCATAAAATGTTACCTATGTTAGTTTGTATAAGTTTATTATTTTTAAAGGAGTTGATAAATATTTGAAATCTGTCTCAGTTTTAATTTCTAATGCAGTAAATACCAATATTTACCGATTTAAGGATGTCACATCCTGAAAAGAAAGCTCATTATTTTTTACTCTCTTTTTCCCCTTCTAATGGCTAAAATGCAGATAAAGTTGTGGGAAAATAGCTTCAACTATCTTCTTTGAAAGAAATGCAAAGCAGTACTTAAGCTCCTAAAATCAGAGCTTCTCAAATTTTAATGTGCACATGGATTACCTAGAGCTCTTGTTAAATGCAAATGCTGATTCTTTAGGTTTAGGAGAGAGCCTGAAGATTCTGTACTTCTAACAAGTTCTCCGGTGATCCAGTGATGCTGGTCTGTGGGTCACATTTTGAGTGGCCTCTGGACTCAACCACTCAACAATTTCTAGACTACAATGTGTATAGAAAATAAACTATCCTGTTTGAACCACTGTATCTGTGGATTCCTTTGGCATCTCACCTTAATCTGAATACTAACTAATGTAACTCACAAATCTATATCTGTAGGAAAATTTCTCTCCTTGTTCCCTATTCATAAAGTCAACTACCTACTGATTTCTCCAGTTACACATCTCATTTGCAAATTTAACTCAACATTTCTAAAACTGAAATCAAAATTTTTCACCCCCAAATCTGCTTTTCAGTCTGCACACCTACACAGTTGTGTGGTACCATTATTCTTTCAGTTGACCAGGACAGAAACTCGGAATCTATTGTATCTTCCCTCTGTTACTGCCACATCAAATATATATATACCCACCTCCTCCTCTTTAGTCCTTTCTCTACCACCTAATTTGCAACTACCATTATCTCTCACTATGATTTATCTCATTCTAAAACAAATATTTGGTCTCCTTAAAGTTATTTCATGGTTTCCACTGCCTTCAAGATAAAGCCTTTATATGGCATGTATTTCTTGTGCCTTCATGGTCCTAATTAACTGTTCAGCCTCATCCATCATGAGTCCTTTCCTTATGGGCTACAATTCAGCTTTGCTTCTCTCCCTGCCTAGAATGTCCCCCCCACCCACCATCACCACACACACACTACGCCCCCCCCCTTTTCCACCTAGTCTCATGAGTCAACTCCCCCATTATCTCCCCTGGTTTTCCCTACACATGTTAATGTGCCTACTTTGTGACCCCTGAGAAGCCTCTGTTTCCCTTTACCACGGTCTTTTCACCCTGAATTTATTTATTCATGTGCATCTCCTTTCTGAGATTTAAAAGTCTTTAATGGCAAGGACCACATCTTATTCCTAATGGTATCTCCAGCACCTACCTCAGTTCTTTGAAAACAGTGTCAAAAGTATATGCTACATTTGTAATGAAATAGCTGACATGAGGGGAAAAATGAACATTTACAAAGATCCAATCATAGATTATCTCACTATCCTCCTGCTTACCCATATTATTCTTTCAGAAGATGACATTGAGGTTGAGAGAGGTTACCTGTCAAGGACAGTTGGTGAATGGCTGAGCTGATATCCAACTCAAAACTGTCTTTCTCTAAAACCTACATTTGGTCTTCTACACATTTCCCCTCCATTGTTTCCCAATCAGAGGGACATCAGTTTGTGGGGAAAGGGAATCCAGATTCTTGACACCTAGATTCTGACTAGGACAAACCATCAAGGGAACCCAGCAAATAAGATAAATCAGGTAAGAGCAACAGAGGCAATAGGCTAATCTAACACATCAGAGGTGACCTACTGACTTGCAGCTTTTATGAGTACCCTGGTAAGATAGATGACTGGCCCCAGAACCCCATTCAAAGTTAAAAACCGCTGATGGAGGAATGTGTAGTTCAATCACAAATTTTAAGACAATTTCCCATCCAGGTGTCACCATGCTATGTTTACTCCTCAATTCCAAGCCCAGTGACAGCTGGCTGGGGCCTAGGGCAACCAGTAGCTAGCTGAATAGCAGGGAGATAAGCATGTATAAAAGCACTGGGTCATTAGCCTTCAATTCAGTGTAGCTGTCAACACAGTGCATCCTGCACAAACAGCAGAGTTTTCTATGTTTACCTAACACTATTTGAAAAAAGGATGGGACATGCTGAAGAGATATACATCGGAATGAATCAGAACCTGAAGTCATCAAAGAGGATAGAAATGGTCTCCAGGAGTAGCTGATATAAAGAGGGCAGACTGGGACCATAGCATGGGCTTCAGATCAGAAGCAACAGGAATAAGGTGGTAGGTAGATCAATGATGTGAAAGTTGTACAGATAGGCTCAGTTCCCTGAACAAAAGAAGGGGGAAGGTGGTAAAATGCAAGGCAGAGAAGAGCCCAAATCATTCAGGGCCACTATTAGAACTTTTGCTTTTTTATTCTCTGAGATAAATGGGATTTTAAGCAGAGGAATGATATGATCTGATTTACGAATATGTTTTAAAATGCTATCCCTCATGCTGTGGTGAAGAGAATAGACTATGGAAGGGTAAGGGCAGAAGCAAGGAGACAAATAGGAAGCAATTTCAATAATTCAAGCAAGAAATGATGGGGCTTGGACTAAGGTAAATGCATTGGAGGTGCTGTGAATTGGTTGAATTTGAAAGTATTTTGAAGCTAAAGCCAGCAGTTTATTGAGGAATTGAATATAGAGAATGAGAGAAAGACAAGAGTCTAAAATTATTTCAAGGTTTATGAATGGAGGTTCAGAGCAGGAGGAGGTGGTGCAAAAGAGAAAACAGAGGGTACAGAATTAAAGTGAAATGTAAGAATATAATGGATATAAATACGGTAGTTCAGGAGTGGGAGTGTTTGAGCTCAGGGCAGTGAAAAAGGGACCAGAATAAATGAAAGGATTTTAAAGTGAATAAAATCATGGCATAGATAAGAAAGTTGACAGAATGTATCAAGAAGACTTAATAGAATAAGAAGATACAAAGTAACTCAGAGAGGCAACCCTCAAAGTAAAAATATGTTACCCCAAAGTTATCCCTATAACAGGCACTTAAAACTAGCTGACACTTTGTGCCTGTGGAGCAAACGATTCCCTGGCACCGAGAAATGGTGAAGTCCTCTGTGGAAGTGAAAACAGATTCTACAGATTTTTTCTCCTACTAAAAATTCCATTAGAGAAAAATTGTGGTATAGTCATACAATAGAATACTACACAGCAATGAGAATGATCTATAATTTTATAAAACAATAATATGGGTGAATCTACAGATATAATGTTGAATGAAAGAATCCATACAAAAGAACATATTATATGATTCCATTAATGAAAAATGCAAAAACTAATGTATGTTTTTAAAAGCCCCTAACCCTTGGAAGGAAGAGTCACTAGAAGGCAGCAAAAGGGAGACTTCCAGGGTTGCTGGTCATATTCTGTTTCTTGATCTGGGTACTGATTATACACAGATGTCTTCAGTTAGCAAAAATTCATTGAGCTGTACTTTTCCATGTTACATTTTACTTCAATAAAAACTTTTTAAAATGCCATTATACCAGGCCACATTTCCTGTGTCCTGGGAAGAACAGAGCTATCTACTTAGAGTTCTTATTACAGATTAGCATTCATCCAAAGCAAGAACAGGAAAATAGAAGAAGCTTATAGGAGTTATCAAATAATCTAATCCGGCTACACTTACCTTCAGCTATGGGTAAAGGTTAGGGCCTTGAGTTCTGAGAAAGATGGAAAGAATAACTTTCAATGGCTGTTCAACTTAAAGCACACATGTGGTTTAAGGGAATCAAAACTTTTTTTGTAATGTTTTTTCCAAATCTCTCGGGAAATGATGTTACACTGTGCTTCAAACAGAACTGCCAAGTCTAAGAGGCTGTGCTCTGTAAACAGGCCAGCTGGGCCGTAAGTTGCATGAAATGAGGGACAAGCTACTTCTTCGGAGAGCAAAACAGAACACCCCGGGGAGTTGGAAACTGTGCATCCAACAAAATCTCCAGCCATTTGTCTTTATCTGGCCACCTTTAATGATTTAAGAGCTCTCAGCCATGTTATCATCAATCAATTACAATGATTGAGCAGCCGCTAAAAACTGGAGTATTTAAAAGGCAACTATCCATGACCTAAATTTCCTGCTGGTTCTGTTGGCCCCAGGTTAGGCCAGTTTGTCAAGGGAGCCAATAAAAATAAAAACAGGTCAACACTGGGCTTTCTGAAGCCTCTATAAAATTATTCACACTCCTCCAATCAGTGCCAACTCAATGTGTCCACTCTGCTTAAGCTCCCAGTAAATTCTGCCTCCAACAAAAAATATTCCATAAAATGTATACGTTATCTAGAAAACCATCTTTTATCTTACCGCTTCCTTCTTTCCTTTCTTTCTTTTTAATCGAGCTAAGCAACAGTTTTGCATCTCTCAGCAGGCAACTGAAACGATGTAATTTTGCTGACTCCAGCAAAGGAGTTACATTTTGGCAAATCAGAGAATATATGAGAAGATGACAATACAAATTTTAGCTATCTTAATGGAAAATGTGATCCTGCACTTCCAAGCCTGTGATAGAGTTTGAATTCTAGCATCCACAGAGCAAAGCAAACACTACTGAATGAAGAGGAGGAAGAAAAAGGCGAGGGAGTCACTGGTAAGAGGCCAGCTTAAAGGCTGTCTGTGAAAACCAGAACAGTTATCTTCAGCACTATATCAACACATTTCACATCATTTGACAGGAAGTAAGGAGAAAGGCTCCGAACTGTCCAAAGGCCCTGAACTCCCAATGAGAGTGACCAAACAACATGGAGATTCTACTCAGTAACAAGTCACCTCTCCTCACATCTGTGACCTGCCCACAGAAACCTGTGAGCTCAGTGGATCAGGGACAAGACCCCTAGAGCCCTCTCTCCTAGAAGCATCCCAGCCAGATTCTCAGCAGGCTGGGCCATCTTATCCAGAAAAAAATTTGATAATACTCTGCTCCCGGCAGATGGTTTGGATAAACTCCAGAAAAGGCCTAATAGCCAAGGGGTGCCAAAGGCACAGTCTTGAAAGCAGTAAGCGTGACTTCAGTGTTCTCCGCTTTCCTTTATTTGACTTTGCCCCTCCCCCGTCCCATCAACTTAGAACTCAAGGTCTTCTTCTGAAGTAGCACCAGTAAATGAGCATTCTTCCACCAAGAAATGAAAGATGGATAGCTGAACTCTTCCAAGAGAATTCTCCATTTTAAAAGAGGACAAGAGAGACAGAACCTGAGAGGAAAATGAGATGACTCTTTAATGGTTACATTTCTGGTTCAGTGGTATTTGAGCAGAAATTTGTCTTCAAAAGCCTTTCTGGAGCTCCTCAAATCACATTTTATAGAAATTAAAAGTTATTTTTCCTTTTTTTGAAAATACACTAGTATAGATTCAGAAGGTAAACACATCATTTCCTTAAAGGGATGGTATGAGGGGTGTAATTTAAGTCCCACTCTACCACTTAACTGTATATAGCAAGGCATTTAACACCACTGGGCCTCAAGTTCTCCGTAAAAAGAGGATAAAGCCACATACCTTACCTCAGACTTTCAGCTTGTACCTCAGACTTTCATGGAATACAGATGAGATGAGCACTTTATGAACTATAAAACACGCTCCACTTGCTTTACTACCACATTTATTACTATTTTATTATCTTCCTCTCTAAAACCATTTTTATTTAGAAAGACGCCTAGTGCACCAGATATATTTATGTGCCTCCAAAGATTCAGCTGCCCACTGCCCTTCACCTGCTGAGACTTGACACTGGTTCGGTTGAGTGCCCAGGTCACTGCTGCACGGGCTCATCCCCACACTGTCTGTTCTTCCAGACTTCCCTAGGGACAACTTTGACGTGGCTCCATCATGCCCACCAGAGTGGAACCCATACCCGCAACACGCCTAGGTCCAACCCAACCAGTCCTGTGGCACCTGGCTTCCCTCATGGTCAGCCAGAGGACTCAGGGAACTCCACTTAGAAGGAAGGGCAGTTAATGCTCCTTAGAATAAACTTTCAGACCAACGAAAGGCAGGGAAACTGAAAAGAAGTGACATAAATCCTGCACTTAGCTTCTCCCCTATTATTACTCTAAGTCTGTCACAGGGCCTTTATTCTCAGTGTCCCCTCTGCCTAGAACACCTTCTCCCCGGATATCCACGTGGCTGACCCACTTCTCAGTGAGGACTAACCCGGCGAACTGTGACAGTCCTCCCCAGTCCCACTCCCCATCTCTGCTGTCGATTTCCCCCACAGAATTTACACCATCTCCTTTCAACATGTTGAACTTATTTAGTGTGTTCATCGTCTGTCTCACCTCACTAAATGCTAAGTGAGTCTAGAAGTGCTGTGTTTTGTTCACTGCTATATGTCTAGTGTCTAAAATGTCTGTGATACATAATAGAAGCTCACTATTTGTTGAATGAATGAATAACTAAATAAATGAAGTTTTTAAAATAGTTCCTGACCCCAACACAAAGGATTTTCTCCAAGTAATCTTTTCTCAGCTGCACTTTTTAAAATTGTGATAAAATATACATAATATAAAATTTACCATCTTAACCATTTTTAAGTATGCAGTTCAGTGAAATTAAAAACCTTCATGTTGTTGTGAAACCATCACCACCATCCATCTCCAAAACTTTTTCACCTTCTTGAAACTGAAACTCTATACCCATTAAACAATAACTCCCTGATCCCTACTTCCTCGGGTTTGGGCAACCACCATTCTACTTTCTATCTCTATGAATCTGACTACTTTATGTGCCTCATATAAATGGAATCATACATATTTATTTCACTTAGTGTAATATCTTCCAGGTAAATCCATTTTTGTAGCAATTCAGAATTTCCTTCCTTTATTACCCTGAATAATAATTCACTGTAGCTATATACCCACCTTTAAAAGATCTAGTCATCTGTTGATGGACATTTGGGTTGTTTCCACCTTTTGGGTATTGTGAATAATGCTGATATAAGTCCTGGTGTAGCCAACGTATTTTTCATAGAAAGTAAAAAGAATGAGGCCTGGGAGGTCTCGATGTCCCATCCTTGCCAATACGCCAATCTCCTATCTTTGCTTTAGTGACACAAAGAAAAAGTAATCTGTGAAACAAACCAGTAGCTTGCAGCATGGAAGTCATTAATTCTGTTTTGGTAATGCCTTATATACTTTCCCTAAATCGTTGTGAAATAGGCTTCTTCCATGGAAAGCTACTACACAGAGAGTTATGAAGCCTGAAGAACACAATAGAGAGAAATTTGAAAATAAGAAAAAAAATTGTCTGAGACAAGTAATTCTTTAGCTTGAAAAGGGCAATGTTTCTGCAAGTAAGAAAAAAGGATTACGGCAACCGAGGTAAATTGAAGTATTTTCCTTACTCCTGCTGCAAGTAGAGATGTATGAATACAGGAGACGAAGTGGAGCCCATTCACAACCAAGATAACCAGCAATCAGTACTTGGCATGAAGATGCTCGAAGAACCAGAGATCATATTCTGAAGATCAAAGATGCCTCCCAAAAGGAATGTCCACATACTGGATTCTTTGCAATCTAGGTCCACCCAACAAGATGATGCTTTTAATGGCATTTGGGAAACGGGGACGTGGGGCATATAGGAGAAACAGAAGAGCTATGACTTCATTAAATACTAAGTCAATGGCTTTTACCCCCAGTAGATGAGTATGTTATGCTATTAATAATCTTGTTCTCTGAAAAACTTAACTCATCTGCTCCATTTAATAACAACCCATTTGCTTAAAATTTCTCATTCTCCCTCTTCTCTACCTAGTAATCATTACTTATTCTTCAATACCCACATTATATGTCCCCTCCTGTCTTAAGTCTTCACAGATAAAGCAGATGACAGGCATAGATGCCCCTTCCTTACCATCCCTGTAATACTTCATATTGTCTTGCACTATGGAACTGAGTCTCACTAAGTGAAAAACATCTGCTAATATGAAACAATGAGTTCCTGTACCCCACATCTCACCCTCATTCTCAGTCAAGAGAAACGTCTTTTATTCAGTACAGTTGGCATGGAGTGTTTTGTTTATGATAAAAACTCATGTCATCCATGCAAATGTTTCTGTCTGTTCTGCACTGAATGGATGACTGTTTTGCACATTTGTGACAGACCATTGTACCTTATTGACTAGCAAAAGTCTTACTCAGCTCCAATTTCAGTTTACTTTGGGGTTTCATATTCTGCTGACTACACATAAAATTTTCTTCTGCAACAATGGTGGCATATATTTAGCCATCCCCATAGAATTCCACAGGAATTTGAATTGAAATTCAGGAACTCATAAGGCACCTAACAAATAACAAAACTTCAAATTATTTTTAGAGTTAATAACTTTTCCACTTAAGTAAAAAGCAAACATTATTAGTGTAGAAATAAATTTTATTCTTTTAAAAAAGCCATGTAATGTGATATATTTTGGCTTGGTTAGTATTTTTGAATTTCCTGTTTTTAGAGACTAGGATATTAGATGTGCAAATTCACTTCAGACAAAATTATAATGTTTTCCAAATTATTCAAATATAAACAAAAAAAATCCTACTATATTTAAATTTTCAATTGCATATGGAGTAAGACTAAATTGTTTTAATCTGCAAGCAATTCAGCGTGTTTATAACAACTACGTTCTTCTGAAATCTTTTCATTTTCTTTAACATTCATTGTAGACTGAAATTAACTCCTAAATTAATTAACCAAAAATTAGATTTATATTTGATTTTATTTTTATTATTTATGCCTTGGTCTCTTTTTTTTTTTTTTCCAACAATGGGATTTAAAGTGAAAAGGAGCAGTTACTAATATTTTATCAGACTATGGGCCATGACAGGTTTAGAAACTGAAAAGCATTGAACTAGCAACTGGTAACCACCATCCAAAGGTTCTCCCCTCCCATGCAGGAGGCCCCCAGTTCGGTTCCCCCTGTGTGGCCCCATGTCCACAATGAAACTGTGTCACAACTAATGATATACAACCATGGAAATTGCTTTCAGCCCTCTCCCCTTCTCTCTCTTCTTCTGTCTCTCTCTCTCTCCCTTTTCTCAAACAATAAAAAACAAATCTTTTAGAAAGTAAAGGTGTCATAAAAGAAAAGAAACCTGAACTCAATACTGTGTGATATTTGACCTAACATGTGTCAATATAAGATGCTATATGGGAACACAGAGGAGGGACCAATTCTATCCAGAGAGAACAAAATATTCACAGAGGAGGTAGCATACAGGATGAGCTTGATGCATGGCTTCTTTGAGAAGGAGGACTTGTACTGTGAGGCCAGGGGAGAGCTTTCCAACCTGAATGATACTGTTCTCCAAGAGCATGTGAAAATGGGAGTAGGGTGTTTTGGGTTGATACAATAACTGGGGAGCAGCAGAGGCATTTAGTGTGGGAGGTGGAAAGGGGAACCGAGAGCACTAAATATCCTTCAGCGCCCAAGGCAGTCCTGAGCAACAAAGAACTATGCAGTCCAACATGCAAACTGCATCACTATTAAATAGGGTAAAGTGTGTGGTGGATTTAAAGTCTAAAAAGTTAAAAGTGCTTTCCAAAATGGCCTTTATAATTTTTCCTCCCCTTTCTCCCAATATGTAAGGTTTGCTTCCAGTATAGTACCATATGGTTGTATACTCTACATCTAAGGAGACACAATTAAAATCACAGACATTATTGACTTGCATATTATTATGACAATTTTCTAGCAGAAGCAGTGGAGTATCTTGAAGGAGCGACTTTTCTTATTCCTATAAAGGTACCATATGGACTAGTGGTAGATCTGTGCTTTTCTCAAAAACAGGTGGCCCTAATGGAGAAGGAAGTGATAGTTCAGATGAGTATAGATAGAAAGAAGAGAAGAATAAGGGAGATGGTCTGGCTTCTCATTGTGCCCCACTCAAGTGTTCCATAAATGTTAAAGATCAGTAGGAGCTGCGCCTAGCCTTTGATCCGCCTACATTGATCTGCCTGTGTCTGCCCTCAAGGCTTCAGGACTGGCTTCTGTTCTCAAGGTAAGATAGAGAAGGGTTTGGCAGTCATCATCTAGTTGACCTAGTCCTGGCCCAAGGTTTCAGACTGCAGTATATTGCTACTCCCAAGATTCTGTTCTAGGCTCCAAGTCCCTGCTTCTTAATCTCTTCTCTTGTTCCTAATAATGCTATTGCTCCATAGCAGGTGCCTACTTCCAATTATGAGTCCTCCAAGCACCCAAGATACACAAAAGCAAAGGTATCAAACATGATTTTTGAAAACTCTATTTATTGTCTAAATTAAACTTAAATTTGGGGCAGCTGGGATGGCTCAGTGGGTTAAGTGCTTGCTTTGCAACCCTGGAGCCCGAGGATCGAATCCCGGACCCAGCCCATGTGAAGTCATATGCTAAACTGGGGTGTACCCCCAGTTCAGTTCTTGCTGGGGCCTATGTGGGAGGCTCCTGGCCCAGTTCCTGCCCTGTGCAGCCCCGTGCTCACCTGTGCAGTGAAACTATATGGAAAACTAATGCTGTCAACTATGGAGAATGCTCTGGGCCCTCCCCGTCTCTCTGTCTCTCTGTCTGTCTCTATTTCTCTGTCAAAAACAATAAAAATAAATCTTTAAAAAACTTGAATTGTTCCAATACATTATTATAAGCTACTGTTTTATCTACTAAGAGTAATATAAAGTGTGCATGTGCATACACATGCACATAAGTGAAGATAAATTTAACTGTGATTACAATCTATAAATGAGACCATCAGATCCTCTTAATTAAACAGAAGTCTAAAGTTAATTTGTAACAAATGAATAGTTTTCAAAATAAAAGCATGATACATAAAAGTTAATAAAACTGGCTCCAACTTAATTAAATTTATTTGTCTTCAGAAGTATTCTGCCCTCCTCCAAGTGCAACATGAATAAGTTTTTGAAATCAAGAAACGTCCAGCAATTACCAACACAGAAGAGTCAAGAGAGATACTCTAATATATAAATAAAAATTTACAAGATAGTACTTATTCTTCAACCGGCACTTTTAAAGATTTTGCTTGAGTAGTGATCTGAAGACAATGCTTAACACTGACCCACACAGCATACGGGACATAGTTCCACTCACTTTGCCTATAGTAGTTCATTTGATCTTTACAACAGCCCTATGAGATGGTTCTATTATCCTCATTTTATAGTCTGAGTCTCACGTCCTTCAAGATCTGATTTAAATTGCACTTCCACAAAATGTCTTTCTTAATTTTGCCTACCTCCCTCCCTAATTCAAACAATTTTCTACTCCCTCCTTCCCACCATTTTATGTGTCTCTTTTATAGGACTTATGTATGTTCCTCTTTCTTATCATTACATCACAAGGTTCTGGGGTAGTAGACTCTGTCTTATTCATTTGTACGTGCCCAGAGTGACTAACAGAGATTCCTGCACTAAGTACGTGCCCAGCAAAAACTAACACTGGCATTAACAGCAGAGGAAAGAGGAAAGAAATTTAGCAGGAGCTTTAAAAACAAACAATCATGAATAAAAAGTAACAAGCAATTATTTTCTGTATCTGTAGATGAGAAAACAAAAGAAATCCAGAGGTTATGGGGTAAAACGTTTAATTACATAATAGGTAAACATTGAACCATAATTGTACTGTAAGAAAATACAGAACAATGTTTACATAATCTTGAGAGGTGGGAGGCATTTCTAAACATGACACCAAAAACCAAATCAAGCAGAAGAAAAAGTAAATAGTCAAGAGGGCCAACTGAGTCAGGCTGCATGGATTCAGTTCTCAAGTTGCTATTTGTGGAGTCAATGTCTTCATTGTAAAAATGGGATGATAAGAATAATCCATGTCTCATACAATTCATAGGGTGAAATGCATGAGATAGTGACTATAAAATTCTTACCACAATGTTTTCATATATGTTTAAAAACAAACCAACAAAGAAAAAATAAACAGATTTGAGAGCATAAAAATAACTTTTGTATTCTAAAAATAAACCCATAAATAAATAAATAACAAATAGGAGGAAAAGACATGGGTATTTTAAATACATGAAAATCTTTCACAAATTAACAAGATAAAAATCCTAACAGGAAAAAAGAAATAGGAAAGCAGAATTGAGCATTTCACAAAATATGACTATGCAATGAAATGACAAAACATGAAATAACATCTACCTCAATTAATTAGAAAGTATTAGTTAAAATGAGATAAAAATTTTGCTTATTAAACCAGCAACACTGATGGTGGTATGAAGCAATGGGCAAGCTTATAGAAGAGGTTTATGGAGAGTTTAAAATAGCACATGTCTAGATGGCATTTTGCTAATAAGAATCAAAAGCCTTAAACTATACGTACCTTTGACCTAGGAAATCTAGATATTTATACCAAGGAAATAATCATTGATATATACAAATACATAAACTGCAACCTTGTTTATAAATGTGAAAAGCTGAACACAACGTTGTGATTCAACCAATAAGAATGGTTAAAATTGAATGCCTTTACAACACTGTGAACACTGTGATGTCATGGAAGATATTTCATGCCATGAGTGAACAAAACAAATAATCGGTCAGCATTCCTATATGATTCCATTTTCATTAAAAACAATAACAGAGTGTGTGTGTGTGTATTATACATACTCAGAAAAATGATCTGAAAGGAAATACACCAAATGCTAACATTATCTCTAGATAATGAGATTATAGGTATCTTTGGAAAGCTAAAACATATTCTAAATTTCTTATGATAAATATTTTTTGTAATTAAGAAAATAATAAAACATATCTGTTCCAAAAAAAGAAACATTAGGAGACAGTCCTGCCCCTCATCCAGATGCCCCTGATATTGGAACAGATCTTCCATAGTGGCTGCACTGTACTAGTCAGGAGAGGCACGCAATAATGATTATCAGCCCACAAGTTCTATGGGTAGAGCAGCAGTTCAAGTAGTTTAATGGAAAAGTTCAATTAAGTACCAGAACAAGTCAAGGGAGCATCACATGCTTGATGGTTATATGGTATTAGGGAAAAACCAAAAACTAAGCAGTACTAGATCAAGCTAAAACCTTAATATATGCTTACTCAGCAGCAGAAAGAAGAAAACAAAAACAAACATTAATTATGAAAGATTTAGTAGTGATCTGTATGGTTACAGTTCTAAAAACACTTCCAATATGTGTTTATCTACGCTATAACTCATTGCCTTCAGCAAATTTAAAGGGATCTTTTAGCTGACAGTTCAAATGCTTGGTCAAAACCAAGGGAAAAAGCTCAGTTTAACCACTTTGGAAATAGTCAAAAGGAGACAAAGTCCTCATGCTTCAAAAATGGTGTGTGTGTGTGTGTGTGTGTGTGTGTGTGTGTGTGTGTTTGGTGGCTTTCCAACTACTTAATAAATCTAAGGAAGGCCCAACTTCAGAATGAAGCTGGTCTAAATACAAATGCATTTTGCCCCATCTTCCCATATGGCACAGAGCGGGCAGGTACCACCCTGGGTCACTAGATTGCACATGAACTCATTATTATGACTATTACTGAACAAAAGTACCAAAAGTTAAGAGCAGCCTATTAACTGGTGCCTTTTTAAAACTAATGACAGAATAGATCCAATTGAAAGTTCTTAATTTCATCTAGTAAAAGAAATCAAATAACTGCTTAAATTGCTATCTATTGTCTATCCCAGGTAGAGTGATCATTGCCCATCACTATTACCCTTTCTCTGGTTAAGAACACCCAGCTTTTCTTTGGAGGACGACCTCTCACATTTTGGCTCATATGGTGGCATTAACCTCATTTTCTACCTCCAGGAACTGACAGGTAACTAAGCAATGGTCATGCAATATATTCATTCCCCTAGACCAGGCCTACACAGAATTTTTCAGGGCAAGGGCTACTCTCTAAGTGCCATGCTCCACTAGCTATTTATTTTATTATTCAGGCGGTGAACCCAAAATTGCTTGGCGGTCCACCAGTGGACCACAGGCAATGTCTTATCCGGCCCTGTCCTAGATAGAATATTCAGCAGCCAGATGGCCCAAGCCAGGCTCATTTTGGGCAAGAATCATCAAAATTGAAACTTTCCTTAAGCTCCTGGGAAATAAGCACATTCTTTCTTCCATAGTCCCATGCTGAGAGAACATACACAAGCCTATTGCTGCTGGGGGCATCTTTGCTGTCACTTGGAAAGAGACTACCTAAAAATAAAACTAATAAAAAAGAGGTTAGAACCAAGAAACTGAAGGAAACAGACTTCTAAGTAACTATTCTTAAAAGCTGGATCTAACCATGCGTGAAGCCATTCATCACCATTTGATTTGGATTTCTATCACATGAAGCCAAAAGGAGTCAATAAATATGGCGAAAGGGAAGTTAGATGGTTGTCTTCTCTCCCCAGTCGATCTATCTATCTTAGTCGGCTGGGGCTGCTTTAACAAAATACCACAGATTGGGTGACTATAGCAGGTTATATCTGTGAACTCTTCCAAAAGTTGAAAGCAGAGAGTTGTTATAAATATTTTTGAAACCAGAGTTGCTTTGTAAAAAGGCCTCTGACATTATAGAAAGTGAGACATAAAATTATTTAAGAATCAAAATATGTTATCACAGAAAAAATATATTGATAACCAAAAAGTATAAGGTTTGCATTTACTTTGCTTTAGGCCTAGAAATATTAAATATAAAAGTAGAGCCATATTTGCTAGCAAAAAATCGAGTTTGAAAATGTTCATAAATTATTTCTTCTTAGATACATCAAAATAGGCTGACCGGACATATTGTTTTAAATGGAACAGAAAACAATGGTACTGTCCCATTTCAAAAGGTTCTTATGGTCAGCCTAGTCTCACTGGGCTAAATTTAAGGTGTCAGTATGCTGATCATACATACTGTTTGGCATAGGACAGTAATGTTGTTTTCTGTTCCATTTCAAACTATACGTCTGGTCAGCCTAATCAATCATGACCATGGTTCGATGGCCTCTTAGAGATAAATAAGACACTATCATAGAAAATATAGAGACACTTTGTGATTCTAAAAAATTTTTCTATATGAAAATCAGAAGACATCAATTAGAGGAAGTTTTCTAGATGCATCAAGGCCCCACCTTTACAGCCTGAAACCCACCATTTCCCAAGAGCTTCCACGGTCTCCTTTCCATTGAGACCACTCTGATGGACAGATAGTGAATGGAAAGATGAGCTCAGCCCCTGGGGTGGCCTCAGCCTTGGCTGCCCCTAAGTGCCTAACAGAGGAACAGTAATATTTATGTCAGGGGACCCAAGATACAGGCCCTGGGAGTCAAATGTTTTGTTCAGCAAGAAGGATGTTTGAAAATTTCCCATAAAAATTCAAAACTCCAACCTCTTTTAAAAATCTGAAAGTTCAAGAAACGCTGAGGCTGACCTGCCAAATAAGATCTAGGAGTTGTTGCCCCCTTGAGACAGGGTACCTGCTCTCAGGGTCACTGCTATCTCTGCAACTCCCTATTATCTTCCACCTTGTCTGCATCACCTGCCTGGCCTGTGGTGAGTTTGAAAGCCCTGCTCTACATAGTCCAACACACTTCCTTATTGCTGGGAAGCATAAACCCCAGATTTAAACCCAGCTATAGAGTAACATGAACTCAAGGTGAGAGCACTGAATTGTTGCCCTGTACAACTGTGAGACTGCATGTAAGTCGCTCTCCTCTCTTCTCCTGTCTATGAAACGGGGATAATTCCTCCAGTCTTCCTCTCAGTTGTTGTGATGCCTAAATGGAATAAAGTCACCATATAGTAAATGTTAGTCTTTGGACAAGATAGCACATTTTAAAGTATCATAAAACAGCGTCTCATTGGTATGAATCTTTAAGGATAGTACACCGAGAAAGCTTGATTTTCTAGTTATGGTAATGGTACAAAAGAAATTATTAAGCCTAAGACTACACACTCAGGAAATGCAAGATATATATAATAAAAACTATCTCCTTAATTAAAAAACTTATGAGCATAAATAACAGCTAACTTGTCAGATTGCTAAATTTGGAAATGACTGAATTTCCTGAGAACTAAAGATAAATTTAAGGTCAAATAATTTCAGCCAAATAAGGTTTTCAGGAACAATGCATATGACCTAAAATGTCTATCTAGAAATTATGATGTAAAAAATGAGCAGAAATAGTCTGCAAAGGAAACTAAGACAAAAGCTGATATTAAAAAGTATATAATGAGCTGGGGTTACCTACCACCTCCAAAGAGAACCTAATAGGATTTCATAAACTGTCAGCCAGCCTTAAGATTCCAGACAGTCAAGGTTGCTGTGATTATCTGTTACAGAGAAACAGACCTACAGAGAACAAGTATCTGGTAACAGTATTGAAAAGGCAAAGACAATCAAAGAAGTCCTTGAGGCATCATGTCACTACATCCATCACTTAAATCTATGGACCTCAGTAATTTGGGATTGAAAATTAATCAAAATGGCCCACAGGTCATTGGTCAGGTTTATTTAGTCATCAAAAAAGCTAGCCTAATTAACCAAACAGATTATGAAAAATGTCTTCTCTGGAAACCTTCACCTTACCAACAAAGGGAAATTTAGAGACTAAGCAAAACCAAGAGCAGATACTTATATGCTGCATTTTCCTTAATTTTTCAGATTCCCACTTAAGGGAGAAAAAGAAAACACAATAGAGAACATGTAAAAATATTTTTTCTTCTCTCTCTGTCTCTCTTTTTTAAAGGTAGAACCTTGGTTGTACTTTTATTTGTCACAGTTGTTCTAGAAAATGTTTTATCAAAGTAAAACATGAACATGGTTCATAAGATTCAATTCAAATAGTACAGAAGGATTTGCAATGGAAACAACCCCTCCCACCTCATCCCTTCCCAAGCCTGCATCTGTTTCTCAGAGGAAATCACTTGGGGTTGATTTCTGCATTTGGTTTCTTTGGGGGAACACCATCAAGTCATTAAATAATGTGTTATAATTACACCACTTAGTAGGTAAATATACTAGTAGGAGTAGGGTTTTCTTCTTTTCTCCTCTACCTCCTCTCACTACTACCACTACATTATGCCTTCAGAATTTTCTCTTTTGGTCAACATTTACTCCAATTACGTAAAAGAAATTCACTATAATCTATCACAACCTCATTAGAGCCTATAATTATATGTTATTGCTGGTGATGTATTTGTGCCTTACTTTTGAACACTGATTACTATTCATTATGAAAAGCCATTTTAATAACATACACATTCTGGTCTTCGTATTACAGATGCACATAAGTTAAATTTCTCAAAGAACAAAATTTACTCAACTAAGGAAGTAGTAGTTGTAAGTGATTAAGAATTCTGCTTCCTTCAACTTTAGGTCAATTTATCCTTGAAATGAGAGGCCTCCCACAGTAGAATTCTGTCATTAGAAAATATTACCGGTTTATTTTTATTTTATTTTAAAGATTTATTTCATTGTTTTGACAGAGAGAGACAGAGAGAAGGGGAAGGGCCCACAGCAGTCTCCACAGTTGTACGTCATCAGTTTTCAACATGGTTTCATTCCACACAGGCGGGTGCGAGGCCGCACAGGGCAGAAACTGGGCTGGGGTCTCCCATACGGGAAGGCCAACCCTGCGGGAAACGAATTTGGGGCCTTCCACATGGGAAGCACACCCCATTTCAGCTTATGGGTCCACACAGGCCAAAGCAATTTCCACAACCCCTAGTCCAGGTTTAAAATAAAGAATTTTCTAGAAAGACATTACAGACTAGCCGCAGATGAACAAGAATCACTTTTATCTGCATCCTTCTGTACAGAGGCCATGCTCCCCCGACCAAAGAGTTCCTTTCATCACCTGACAACCTCTGGCACAAGTCACCCTGTATCCCTTTTACCTCCATCCCAGTTCACAACACAAAACACTTCGTTATCACGCTCAGGGCAACTCATCTGGGCATCGGGGCTGTAGGGACAGATAGAATCTGCTGATACAAAGTCCACAGTTCTAAACTGGGCAGGATTTGGCATTAATAGGATTACAAATGAAGAGATGCGATATGTAAACCCCAATGTCTTTAGGAACAGGAAAAATCAATGTGCAGCATGTAGTCGTTAAGCAAGCTAAGAACATGGCTCTAGAGTCAGAATTTCTGGTTTGAATGACCAGCTCTGCCACCACCAGTCATGTGACCTGAGCATGTGACCCATGCCTCTGTACCCTGAGTTCTTCAATTAGGAAATTAAATTGCTATACACTGCTTGTGGGAATGTAAATTGGTACAGCAACTATGGAAAACAGAATGGAGGTCCTTCAAAAAATTAAGAATAAAATTACCATTCAACCCAGCAATCCGTCTTCTGGGTTATCTACCCAAAAAGTCTGAAAACATTTATCTGTAAGGATATATGTACCTCTATGTTCTCTGCAGCATTATTCACGGTGGTCAAGACACAGAAACAACCAAAGTGTCCTTCGATAGATGACTGGCTAAAGAAGATGTGGTACAATATATACAATGGAATATTATTCAGCCATAAGAAAAGATGGAATATTGCCATTTGCTACCACATAGATGGATCTAGAGATGATCATGCTAAGTGAAATAAGTCAGATGGAAAAAGTCAAGAACCATATGATTTCACTCATGTGGGATATAAAACTGAAAGCAATAAATGAACAAGACAAACAAAGAAACAAAACTCATAGACAGAGATAACAGTTTACTGGTTACCAGAGGTTAAGGGAGGAGGGGGAGAGGAGGGAAGAGGGTAAAGGGGGTCAAATATATGAGGACTGTCTGGAAACTATACAGCCATAAATGCCACAATTTCTCATATTGCATGGTTGGATACTTTCCAGACAGCCCTCGTATGATGAAGAACGGAGAACTGATTCTGGGGGGTGAACACACAATGCAATATATAGATGATGTACTATAGAATTGTACACTTGAAGCCTATATAATTTTAATAACCAATGTCACCCCAATTAATTTTATTTAAAAAATTGAGTTGTTGTGAAGATAAAAACTAATGATATAGGTAGGCACATAGCACGCTGCATGATATAAAATAACAGCTTAACAAATGGGATTCACTAAAAGTATTATTATCATCGCTATTATGATGTTGTTGGTAGAGAGCCTTGACTGTATTATGTTTTTACATTGGACCTGACCACGTTTTCCATTTCAGCACACCTGGAAGTCCAGTGAAGCTCCTTTCCTTTCAGAAATTTGCTGTTACCTATAATTGCAGTCACTGTTAATAGGCCTGGTGGGCAAATAGCCCAAGGTGGCCCTCCTGGCCAGGGCTCCCTGAGATGTTGACCCCTGTAATCTCGCAGGTCCTGGTTTCATGTCATGCTCTTCAAATGCTTCCACCATGTCACTTCTTACAGCCAGCCCTGATTTTTAAAGGTGTATTTGATCAACCTTACATCTGCTAAGAATGCTAAAAACAGGTGTTATCTTCCAGACAGAAAGAAAAAAATCCTAAGAAAGACCAGTTCAGTACTACCTGGATTGCAATGGAAGTCCATCAAATAGTTACTGTTAACAAGTCCAAAGGAAAAAGATAATTTGTTTTCTTAGACATATTTGGGGCAAAGAAAAGTACATTTCTATGTCACTTTTCAAAGATATTAAAAATGACATAAAAACAAATAAGAGGAAGAAAGAAATTTAGTTCATGAATTTAAAATCATCATATCTGAAATACCAAATAAATAGCTACTCTAGTCTCAAATGCTAATCTTCCCTTGCAGCCTTTCTCATTTTATTGAACCAAATATATCAGACTTCATCTGTGGACTATTAAAATACTAAAGACAACATGATATCTAGAATAGTGTTTATATATATGAAAATCATTTTAAATCAGGAGGTGATATAAACTGACATCTAGGTTCCCTTTACCCCAAGATTTTATATAATTAAACTGTCTTTTTTTAAATCCTGAAATGACAATTTTCTCCTTTGGCACAGAGTTTTTTGGCTCTACTTTTGATGCCAACGTAGTCTCATCAAGAAAATAAATGAAAAGTAGGTGGTCTGGTTAGTCTTCACAATGCTACATTTTAATCAGGCAAAGCAGTGAAAAACATGATTGTTGAACTGCTGGCATATCTTCAAACAACAGTACAAGCTGTCCATTTTACTCACAATGAAAACGCTCTTCAAGAGATTTCGATAAAGGTTTCCCTCCTACTTGCAGTCCACATTTGTAATGTTTATATAAGTGGGGGATATAAATCTTTCTCCAATGAACCCCACGGTTTTTAAAGCAGACTTTTTGTTATAAACTGCCTGTTTCCGTTTTGCCTGCCTAAGCAAGCCAGGCAAAGCCCATTCGCAAGAGACTGGAACTAATTTAATGTGCTCCAGGTTTAAGCCTCCAGCCTCTGCGCCTTTACAGGAAGATTTTACACAGTGGATTATTGCTGACTTTAACAATGATTCATATGATAAGTGACTTTTGATTTGTTTTATAATGTCAGAAAATATGAACTGGCAAAAGAAATATCAAAATCATTTTTGTTAAAGCAATACCCATAAAAATAGAAAAAAAATGTTCAATTAAAAAAAACAAGGCAGTCCAAATCTTTCTCATGCCAAAGGCTTGTTCAAATAAATCTATAGTTTTAATCAATGCAAAAAACAACACAAGTTGTTTACAGACAGATATAAGACTGGATGAACTACAAGATATAAATGGTTGAAATGATATACTTTGCCACAAGATATGTTCCTATTATTAAAAATACCAAAGCCACACTGAAGACAGACAAAAGCATCATTCTTTATCCAGCCTCAAGATACTCTGTGAGCTTTGTTCAAAGACGCAAAGTTCCTTTAAACCAACACTAATTAAAACAAAAACACATTCACAAAGCTCCGAGTAAGATCCATCTTCTCAAAGTATGTCAGGGGAGGAAAGTTTCCTCTGTTTAACTCAAAGGAACAGAGCAGCTGAGACATTAATTCAAAAGAAAACAAACTGAGAAACAAAAGTATATATTGTACTATTATTCTAGATTTCTGCATTTCAGGGACCTGAACCATTCATCAGATGTGCTTTTAAAATGCCAAATGTAATAAGATATACTTATCCCAGTCATCTGTTAAGTTTCCCCTATTTTATCTTGATGCTCCTTTGAAAGGGCAAAGCAAATCATACAGTAGGGGGCAGTATTGTAACATTATATTCATACTTGAAACACTCAAGGCCTGACCAAAGGAGGAAAAGGGGCCATTATTCTTCATTAAAATTATAACATGTTGGCATAATTATTCTAATTTATTACAAAGTTTTAGATTTTTTCCCCTGATGTCCAACTTGCTTTTTTCCTACCTACATACAGTATTATGATGTCTTAGATGATACAAAAACAAATGTTTTTTGTATTTAAAAAAAAAAAATCTACCCAAATATCTGAGACATGCTGATTGCTACTTAGCTGTAGAAGGAGAACTATTTATTTAATGTCATATTTCAAAAGCAAAAACACTTCTCAAATTGCAAATATCCAGATGTTCTGTATTGTAAATAAAATATCACACTGGGAAATGGTAAAAAAAGAAATGAATGAATATTTCATCTTGGTTTAAAATGAACTGCAGAGCTGGTTTATAAACACAAGTCAAGGTGACCCATGCTAATTGATGTTAATTTCAAAAATAATTCAGAGATAGGAAAATATTTATAAGTATAAGAATGTACTCATCTTTTTTAGAAATAAACTTTTTTCTTTCCATTTGTCTAGGATGGCTCTTGGCTGGCCTGCTAAGAAATATGGAAACTGAAACTGTTTGTACTAAATGCTTGGCTTCCAATGACTTAAATGCTTTGAGAGTTTGCAGAGAAAAAAAGCAAATTCTTTGCCAGCTCCCAAGAATAAAACCTATATACATAATAGTAATCCATATGGCATTCTCTAAATTGTGTAAATTTTAGTGACTGACACTTTTGTTTAATACTTCAAAGACTCAAAGTCACTAAATAAAACATTAGTTAATTACTTGATTTTAAAAGAATCAAGCCTAAGTGTTTATGCTTATCTTTGTCTTTAATTTCAAGTGAAAGGTTTGCTAGCTTATTTTAAGAGAGTGGGGTATAATAGATTCAAACAAGAAGCTTTTTCCCAATCTAATAATTCAACTGAAAAAATTCAGTATTAAAACTATTCTTTATAGATATATGAGCCAATATTTTCAAATGTACAAAAAAGAGACCCTAAAAAAACAAAAACATTGTTGAGATTGTATAAGAAGCCAACAAGAACTCAATCATGTTTAAATGCTATAAATTTTAAATTTTATTACTTCAAGTTATGATACAATTTATTCCTTATTTTTTTCTCTACTTCTCCATTTCTGTTTAAGTTGTTTAAAGTTAGAGATATTTTGGTTTTATGTTGTGTGAGTGTGTGTGTGTGTGTGTGCGCGCGCGCGCACCCATGATCCTACAAGACTAACTTGTATGCATCTTGGGGAATGTGATCTGCCCCAAATGCCTTTTCATTCAAGTCTTCTCAATTGTTGTGATAGTTTCTTTTTTTGAGACTTAACAGAAAAACTAGACCTATAATTACCAACAAATTTCCCTCAAATTGAGCCAAACAATGTACATTTGAGTTGCCAGTTGGGACATAATTCTTCATAATTATTGTACAAAAGAGCCCAAGACAGTTGCAACAAAGTAATTGCCTAATGGAAGAGCACCAGGTATACATTTCCTTGAAACATCTGTTTGAAACTCCAGGTCATCTGAAGAGTATGTAAAATGGTCACATCTTCTAATTAGTTTCTCACCAGCCAAAATAACATTGCCAAAGCTCTTTCAAGTTGTATGCAGGGGTCAAGGCTCTTTAACAAAGCTGATGTTACCATTCAGTTCCTCCAAAAGCAAATATTATTTCATCTCCAAATGCTGGCATTTGTGACAGAGAAGGGGGCAGCATGTTTTTCTCTTAATAATAATAAATTTCATTACTATTTAAGACATTTCTCTGTCATCCATAGTCAAAAAGCATCCTGACAAACCTCATTAATGTTCACATACTTTCTTCTCTCCCTTCTTTACATACCTGATGAATGAGTGAAGAGCTGACCCTGAAATAACCAGGTGTGTGCTTTGGGATGTGTGGCATAAGAAATATGAAAGTTGTTTGGAAAGTATCATTCTCGTTACATTGACAATAGCTGTATATTTTCTGGATAACCCTTGTATATGTGGTCTTTGCCTCAGGTTCCTGGTACAGAACTCCTAAACCTGTTGGTATTTCCTGAGTGAGGAGGGCATCTTTTATTATTCAAATGAGCCCTCTTTTTAAAGATTTATTTTTATTGTTTTTGACAGAGACAGAGAGAAACAGAAAGGAGGAGAGCCCAAAGCAGTCTCCATAGTTGTACATCATCAAATTTTGTCATGGTTTTGTTCCACACAAGTGGAAGGGGTGTAGCGCAGGGCAGAAACTGGGCTGGGGGCCTCCAGCATTGGCGGCACACCCCAGTTCAGTATATGGGTCCACATATACTGGGCCTGGATTCAATCCCAAGTTCCCAGGGCTGCAAAGCCATCATTTAACCTGCTGAGCCACCCTGCACCCCGGCTTCCCCAACAATCCCTTTTTGATGATCACACTTGAATTTATGCTACGAGGTGATTTAGAGTGGGGTCCGTAGGTAGCTTCATGATGGGAATGGTCACCAGAAAGACCAGGTGATTCCAGGGTTGGAACTTTCTGCCCCACCCACAGTCCTATTGGGAGGGAATGGGGGCTGGACATTGAGCTCTATAAAAACTTTTGAGGAGATCCAAGATGGCAGCATGAGAGGAGAACGCCGATAACTGCCTGGGAAGGGCCTTGTGAACAGAGGGGAATCCACAGGGGAAACCCTGAGAAGAAACCTCAACTAAGAGAACCACACAACGCGGAACAACACCCAAAGGTTAGAGAAAAAAGGGGAGAGCGGGAGAGGAAGAGGGAAGCAGTGGTTCGGGGACAGAGACACGGAGCGCGGCCCAGGGCTGGCAAAAACAAAGGGGGATTGGGGGACTACAGTCAAAGTGGAGCTGGATCGAGGGCGGGCTGGAAGCCGAGACCTAGGGAGCGTGGAAGCACCACGAGGCTGTGGACAATTTAACATCCGAACTCAAGGGACAGCACGCAGTGCCCTAATCAGATCACAGAGCCTAAAGTGGAACAGGGACTGTGGGGCAGGGCGGCGGCACTTCCCGGCAGGCGGGGTGAGAGCAGGGCACCAGCCCGCAGCAGCTCAGCACCCCTGATTTATGGAGGAGATTAACTGTGAAGGAGCGCCTTCTGAGGACAGGGCTCTTGGAGTGAGGGCTGGGGCTTGAGTGGGCATAGCTGCATTGGACGTGCTTGGAGTGAATCCGGGAGCATAGAGCGGCTGCCGCCCGAGCTACGGCCTGTGTGTGCAGGGCTTTCAGTGCCCCACCCACCGGGCCTCCGCAGTGAGGCTACCAGCGTGCAACTGGGCTTCTGGCGCCCCGCCCACCGGGCCGCCGTGACACCGCTGCTTGCTTGCCAGCACGCAATTGGGCTTTTGGTGCCCCGCTCACCAGGCTGCTGCCACGACTCTACCTGCGCGGAAGTGCGCGGCTGGGCTCTCGGCGCCCCGCCCACTGGGCCGCTGCGCATCACTGCGTGCGGGCACCAGGCTTTCAGTGCCCTGCCCACCAGGCCGCCCCGCAGCACCGCTGCCTGCTCACCGGTGTGCTACAGGGCTTTTGGCACCCTGCTCGCCAGGCCGCCGCAGCACTGCTGCCTGCTCGCGGGACCGGCTTTCGGCGCCCTGCTCACCGGGCCGCAGCAGCACTGCTGCCTGCTTGCGAGTGCGCAGCTGGGCTTTTAGCGTCCAGCCCACTGGGCCTCTGGGGCGTTGCGCACCGCACGCGCAACAGGGCTGCCTGCCGGGTCTCCGCAGTGTCATTGCCTGTGTGCGGGACTGCACGGCTGACCGGGGCCACTGCCAAGCCCCAGCCCATCCAAGTGCTGCCCTGCAGGCGTGCCTTACAGATACAATTGAAGGAGGGGCAGCCAGGAGGAGGAAAGACCAGAGCTCCTGCGCCCAGCCCCCCTGCTGAAAGAGGAATCTGCTATTGTGTCTCAGGCCTGCCCTAGCTCCTACTCACATGCCCCCACCCCTGGCCACACCTTTACTACCCTGCTACCTAACAGCTAAGAGAGCAACCTGAAGTGCCCCAGGACACAGAAGCTGTCTGCTTTCCCAACCCTCTCCCAAAATCTCCTTCTCCCACAACTGAGTCCAAAAGAAAAAATAAAGAGAAGCCCATCTGATAGGCAAACCCCCAGAGGGAAAACAGACTCATGCATAAAGCAAAAAGAACCACAGCAAACACAATGCACACCTCAGAATCAAAAGCCCCTCCAGAAGATCAGGGGCAGTCTTTAGTAAAGGACCTTGCACACTTGGAATCAAATCTAAGTGAAACAGAATTCAGGGCTGCATTAATCAAGACACTCAGAGAGCTCACTCAATGCTGGCAAAGTACCCAGACACAGTTAAATGACCTCAACAAGAAATTTTCTGA
>PVKE010008894.1:0-46387 GCA_004027555.1 Craseonycteris thonglongyai | reverse complement strand
AAGAACCAGCTCTTTGTGGCGTTAATTTTATCTATTGTTTTTCTATTCTGAATTTCATTAAGTTCTGCTTTGATTTTTATTAATTCTTTTCTTCTGCTGGCTTTGGGGGACCTCTGTTCTTCTTTTTCTAGCTCTATAAGATGAGATGTGAGGGTGTTTACTTGTAGTTTTTCTTGTTTCTTGAGATAGGCCTTTGTGTGTTGTTCCGTGTTGTGTGGTTCTCTTAGTTGAGGTTTCTTCTCAGGGTTTCCCCTGTGGATTCCCCTCTGTTCACAAGGCCCTTCCCAGGCAGTTATCGGCGTTCTCCTCTCATGCCGCCATCTTGGATCCGCCTCTAAATCACACTTTTTAAAGTTGACCCTTATAGTTTAAATTTTTGTGGAATCTTTCTGTTAAAGGATTTTTTTTTCTTTTTTCTTTTGTTGTTGTTGTTTTTTATTACTGACTCTACCATTAGTTGGCTTCATTGTTTCCCTGAGGGAAATAATGTCCTAATATTTTTAAATGCTGGTCAAAAACTTAGAATTACTGTCTTGTTTTTTCCAACTGACTGCTTCCTGAAATAAATTATAATCCACAATGACCCCTTAAATGCCTCTATTTTTTCAAATCAGTGTACCACTTTCATCAAAAAATACACTTGACCATTATCATACATTTTTGACTAAAAAGATACATAAGTATTAAAATGCTGACAATATTTACTCATGCCTTAGAGGATTTGAAAAATAAAAATGCTATTACACACATGCACACTGAGTTGGAGAGAAGTGAAATTAGAATAAGTAGCTTCTGTCATTATTTATGGGGGGAATAAATCCTAACTAGTGATTATTTGAAAATCCTTATAATGAGTTATTTACTTAACAGTTGATTTCAAATACACATAACTGAAGACTAAAGCAGTTTTAATCCTAGTTCTTTGGACTTTGAAGTTAAAAACTTTTGAGGCGAAAGCCCTGGTTTATTTTCAAGTTTGACAAGAGACTCGATTGTTTCCTAAAATTCAAACAAAAGCCAACCCACGAGCCAGTCTGCAAAGCCAGCACTTTGATGCGCTCAGAAGAGTGTGTGTGCGATGATGACTCACAACTAGAAAGCGTCCCCTGGACCAGCACTTGCACGTGAGCGTAGTGATTCCTGTGGGCGGAAGCAGGATGAAAACCGCCCTTGTGTGAGTGTTTGTGAGGTGCCCTGTTAGTTTAATCACATGTCACCTGCAGCAAAATGTTTGAAAGGCGCAGAGTAAAAATCAAAGGCTCTTATTTTCTCAGGTGCTGGCAAGAGAAAGAGCTCTTTCTAAAGGTTCAGAGATCGGAAGGACAGAGTGAAGAGCTTCAACGGTCCCCGGCCTCTGAGAATATCATCATGACAGGCACACGCTTCTAGAAATGCTGCTGAACGCGACCACCAAAGGCTGACTACACTCAGAACGAACAGTTGTTCAGAAGCCGGACATTCCTATTTTCTAGGGTTGAAATAAGAGAACACAGACAACTGTGAAGTGTGTGGGATGAAAGATTGCTTCAGCAGTGGGCTCTGTGGTTTCAGGAGAACACTATGGTATTGCTGCCAACTTTGGACTCCTTAGAGAACTTTTCGTTTCCCTCATTTTTATTATTGCCTGGGTTTGTAGGTTTTTTCCCGCCTAATACTGATTGCTTCTCAGTATTTTTAGGTCATCCCTTGTCTCCTAATAACTCTCCAGTCAGTCTAATCAGTACCATCGAGACTGCAATTCATTTATGATTACATCATGAGAAGGCTGTTCTCTCTGCCTATTTAAGGGCATTATTTAAAATTTCCAATACTTCACCAGCTCCCTAATTAGAGCATCAGATTCCGCCCGTCTGACCTCTGGCCCCCACAATCACTGTGTCTAATGTAATGTGCACAGGGAGCATTTGTGAGCCCCGTCCCCACTGGGCTCTCTTAGCCATGCCCTTCCATGGTGCAGACATTCCTTTTACTACGATGCCTGTCTCGCTGCAGCCCAGCGCACCCACATGGCCTGCCCCCAGGGCTCCCTTTCATAAATTGGCCAAATGAAACCCTGAGAATGTCTCTGGAGTAGGAACACTCGTGTGCCCTTTTTAGAAAATGACTACAGTGCGATTTGACTGAAAATTGGTGTTAACGAGAGAGCCATGTGGAGACCGTGAGCATGGTGGGTGGCCAGATTTCCATGGACACACTCCCTTACCCACTTACCCATTCTCTCACAGTAACAGCACTGTGATCTGGGTCACATGATCACGCAGAACAAAGACTACATTTCTGTCTCTCTTGCAGCAGACACGGCACGTGACCATGTCTGGCTAATGGGATGCCTGCAACTTGAAATGGAGAGACATGTCACCCCCACGCCCCTTCCAGGCCTGCTACCTGGAAGGTGGATGTGGAAAGGAAACACAGAAAACCAGGAGGGTGAGGACAGTCCGTGGACATGGTGTGGCCACGTGATGCCATCTCCTGTGTCTCTGGCAGCTGAGTGGAATTGTTCTCCTCCAACTTTGACGTGAGAGAGAGAAAAATACAATCCTGTTGAAGACACCGTCATTTTGGGTCAATGGTATCAGCAGCTGAAGCTCTGTGCTAATTCTCTCGGTCAGCAGCCAGGTCTCCCGTAGTAGCCTTCAGGTGGCTGAGAATCACTGCATGTGTGCACAGGGTGCTGACCCGCTTAGGTGCTATTGTCTAAGGAATGACAAAAGTTTTGATCCAGCATCTAAAGCACAATTTTGAACTCTCTAACATCCTCGTTCCGATGCTACCCCTATGCTCTGTTACTGGTGGGCATCGGAGTGAGTGTGTGGGCACGGGCCTGGGGGTAGACCAGGCGCTGGTTGTTGTTGCTAATAAAGCTTAGCCTCTCTTGATACCTGAGAGAAAGCTCCTCGTCTGAGCAGTTGAAATGCTGTAGTGGCTCTCCCGGTTAAATGACAACTCATCCTCTGTACTATTACCCACCTGCCCTGGACCTTCTTGCAGGGTTGGGGGAATGAGTCTGCTCTGTCCACACGATCCTGTTTCTTCCCAGCAACACTGTTCATCCCTCAGGCTGCGCGTTCCCAGGGTCTCTGACATTTTCAGATAAGATAGAGACTCAAGACTCTTTCCCAGAGCTGGCTACTTGCCTCATGAGGATCCCCAGTGTCCCAGGCCGCTCATAAAGTGCAGTACAAAGACCCAAACACACAGCTCTAGCTGTGCCCTGACCAGCGTTTTCAATGGAGGGCCGTGAGCACCCACTCACAAGAAGCCTGATTTAGAGGCAGGCGTTAGCCAGAACTGGGGTGCCTCCGTCTAAGCTCTGTTCCTTAAATTGTGCTCCCCACTTCCACTTGATTTGGCTTTAGTTATTTCGGTGTGATTCAGAGATGAGGATTATTGAACTAAAGGTCTGTGTGTGTTTATAGTGCCAGTCATTCATGTGTTGGCTGAACTTGGACAATGTCTCCTTTTCCACATTTGCAAAATTCCCCCCTTGCCGATTCCACTGGATTAATCCAAGTGTCAAATGAAAATATGATTGATGAAGCACCATATAAATGTCGAACAGTGTTAATAAAAGTGCCAAAATTGCCCTTTCCTCTTTATTTTACATCCTTCTGAGTTTCTGTTTATAAAATGGGAATTAAAGTGCAGGATTACGTAGGGATCGGTTGAGTTACTATGTGTGCCTAACACAGTTTCTGACACACATTGGTCAATACATGTGAATTGTGTAATTTATGGTTAATTGACCCTGGCTCTTTCAATGACATAGCCATTATACCCACTGCACACATGCAAGTCAGTTTGCAATCATTCTCTGAGGAGGTTCTCCGGAGGTAAGACACTAAATGTGAAAAGATGTCACCCGGAGACCTTTCATCTGCATGACAGAGGATCAAATTTACCAGATTATTTCTTTGACATGAATGACCGAGGTAATCTCCTGTTTGTGTTCATTAATAGCCACTCTGCCTTTAAGTCTCACATACACTCAAATGCATAAGAGAAACCAATTGAAATATAACATATTGTTTGTCATTAGGTAGAAACGATGACACAATTTAACAGATAGCACCTCGAATCTCTAGAGGAGATAATTCACCTCCATTGTTCAAAGAATTTGTTCTTTTAATGATAATAACTTCACCTGAATCACAGCCTAACCTGGTTGAACAGAAGCACGTTATCTGCTGACCCCTTTCTAAGTAACAGAGAGAGAGACAGCCACATAAATTAATCCTCAGTGAAACTCAGTATCCAATCTCTGCTTGAGGACTGTGTTTTTTATGTTATCAATCATATTCTTTGGTCTCTGGCTAGATTCCCCTTCATTATCCACTTATAATTGTTTTAAATCTTTAAAAAAGGTTATCTCCCTGTTGTGGTGAAAACAGCTTTCTGATTAAGCCTATAGGATTCTTCCATCATGTGTTGCCTTCAGATCCTGAGCTTAACATAAAAATGCTATTGGAAAAAAATCTTATAAAGCGTATTAAGCTGGACCATTTCAGTTTCCAACTCTTCCCTAACCACACTGGAGAGCAACAGTGATTGCTTTTCCTTTATTAAATATGACGTGACCACAAGCTGCATTGGTCTTGAGAATGTTCAAGTGTCACCTAAAGTGTGTTTTCCAGTTTCCTTCCAGTCTCCATCTAGGAACACTCTCATCACTGCTTCAGAGAAGTGAGACCATCCGTTCAGAACATCCCCAAGTGTCAATCTCAAACTGTTCTTCCTCATATGATTCATCCATCCACTCAAAGAGTCCCTCGGTCATTTGCCAGATATCTACGGAGTATTTGGGCACTTTAGGAAATAACAAAACAAGGATTTCTCCAAATACAAAAGAATGAATCAGAAATCCATTTTCAGAGACCTATGGTCTCCCAGGAGGCCCACATGTGCACAAGCAGTTAATGTGCAATACAGAAAGTACTGAGTGTCATTAAGAGCAGTATTGTTGGAGCCACCACAGAAGAGTAGAGAGCTGATCCCAGCCAGCCTCCCTGTGCGATGTGGACCCCAACTGTAGTTACGATTTCATCAAGTAGACACAGAAGAGAGATTTTCCCAGGGAAGGGAAGAATTTGAACAAAGAAATGGAGATAGAAAAATTACACAAACTGTGCAGAGATATTATAATTAGTATAATCAACCGGACTTTGCTAATTCACAGAAACTCTGAAGGAGAAGAGTGAGAGAAAATGTTTAAAAAGATGTGTCTTTGTTATGCTAGGTTGTGTAAATTTTATTTCTTTGGAAATAGTGAGTCATTGCTGGTTTTCTGGTAGGACAGAGGTATTCAGGAACATTAATCTGACAGCTATACCTAGAATGAATTAAAAGGAAAACTGAAGGGAGGGTTCATCTGGATATTCACTGGAATGATCTAAGTCCTAAACAATAAGCAAAAGGAGTCCGAAGAAAGCAGAATACATAGATTAGAACATAAGAGTTGGGTGTAGACAAGAGAAACCTCGAAGACACAGGACTTAGCAACTAGCCATGTACAGCAAAAAAAGAGAGCAAGAAAGGGTGTCCCTTTCTAAACCAAAGTTGTCCTTTTAACTTTACTTTATGGACAAATTTGGTGCTTATTTATACTCTATTCCAATTTATCATTGGAAAGAGAAGTTGTTGACTGCCTGTGTTTTCTTCTAGGAGTTTTCAGTCTTAGCAATATTTCAGGCAAGGGCCATATAAGCAAAAATAAACAGATGGGATTACATCAAGCTAAAAAGCTTTTGCACAAATGGAAAGGAAACTCCTGAATGGGAGAAGACATTGGCAAATGATACATCCAATAAGCTGTTAACATCCAAACTATACAGTGAATTTACACAACCTAATATCAACAAAACAATCTCTTTAAAAAATGATCAGGTGACTTAAATAGACACTTTCCCAAAGAGGACAGACAGATGGCCAACAGGCACATGAAGAAGCTCCACATCACTAATCACCAGGGAGATGCAAATCTAAACTCCGATGAGCTATCACCTCACACCTGTCAGGATGGCTATTACCAAAAAGGCAAAACACAAGTGTTGGGAGGGAGTGGAGAAGAGGGAGCACTCCTACACTGTTGGTGGGAATGCCAAGTGGTGTAGCCACTGTGGACACCAGTAGGGAGATTCCTCAATAAATTAAAAAATAAACGGCCTTATGGCCCAGCCATGCCATTTCTGGATATTTATCTGATGAAAATGAAATCGCTACTCTGAAGAGATATATGAACCCCTATATTCATTGCAGCATATTTACCACAGCCCAGCTATGAGATGTGCAACTCAGCCCCATCCCGTTACCATAGCCAGCAGCTGCTTCTGCTGGGCCCCGGGCACTGGTCCGGGCCCCGAGTCCCTCCCCCGCCCCTGTGTCTTGTTCATGTGGCAGCTGAGCTGGGCCTGGAGATCTGGCCGCTCTTAGGCCAGGGCCTGGGCCGCAGCCTGTTTGTCTGTGAGTGATTAACTCAGAGATCAAAGAACGGAAAAAGCGACAGGCCACGCCCCTAATCAAAGGCCATTGCACAAGAATGGAGTGTGAGGACTGAAAAACTTAGAAAACTGCAGCCATTTCGTTCAAGCGTGCTGAACAAATGGACAGATTAGGTAGAGAATTTCCTTCCCAGGATAAAAAGGATCCACATGAGTACAAACACCTAAGCTAGAAATAAATATAAACGATCATTTAATAAAACTCGGAGAGGCACTGTTTTTTTAAATGGTATGTTCCAGGTGTCTTTATCTAAAATTAGGGGAAAATGACTTTATCAGTCATTAAAATATCTGTGTCCACAATTACTGAAATTGTGATCAAATCTTTTTAGAAATGATATGCTTTGGATGGTTTACAATTCAAAACATCACTAAGAATAGCATATTTGGACAATGACAACTGCGTCTGGTTCTGATATTTTTGTGAAACCAAAAGCAACACCATCATATAAATTAAACTTGACAAGTGATTATTGTAAAGTTTTGTTCTCTCTTTTCCCCTCTTTATTTCTATTTAAACAACTGTGGAAGGGCAAAATAAAAATGTGTAAACAGTTTATTCTGGAACACTTGCAGCAAATTTTTCTTAATGTTGGCTGCATTTTTTTTATTCATTTGCTCCATGAAATACAATAGTGATACTGGATAAAGAACTGCATGTGTCAGTAGAACTTTAGACATTATGCCTGTAGGTGTAATTAGATTTTCTGACTTGAAACTCATGCTGTCATGTGAGCTCATGGCAGGGCACTGCCTTAGCAATCACCACTGAATGTCTACAACAGGCTTATAACGAGGTGCACATTTAGAGTAGCACTTTTCTTTTTTTCCTAGATGAAGTCACAATGTCCTTGTTTCAGATCTATGGACTGAAAAAATACAAGCTTTCTCACACCATCCTGGATGATCCTAGGACACATCCCCATATGTTGATAAAAATAGATGTTGTAAGTGTTCATCAATAATCAGTTTTCACCATGAGTAAGTGTGATGGGAACACTGCCTATGACTGTTTTAAAAGATTCTTTATATTCCAGAGTATATGCATAAGGTGACCAACTGTCCTCCCTAATGGAAGGACAGTTGCTCCTCCTTTTGGAAGCTCTGTCCTCCCTCGAAAAGTGTCCTCCTAGATGTCCTCCTTTTCTTTTTTGGTTCTGCAATTGGTTTCTTTCTTTGGGGGGGGGAATTCTGCAATCAATTTCTTCTTTTTTTTTTATTGTTAAATTTATTGGGATGATATTGATTGGTAACAATTAGACAGTTTCCGGATGTACAAGTCCACATCACATCACCTATGCTTCACATTATGTGCTCACCACCCAGAATCAGCTGTCCTCCTTTTCATTGGAAAAAAGTTGGTCACCTTATATATGCAGACACTTTCATTATAATTAGATGAAAAAACAAAGCTGATGGTTTTTGAAGTTCAAAACTTTTAAGACCGCAATAGTTTTCAACATGGTTTTGTTCCACACAGGTGGACAGCGGCTGAGCAGGGCGGTAACGGGGCTGGGGGCCTCCTGCATGGGAGGCTCGCCCCAGTTCAGCATGTGGGTTTTCCATTCCTTTACTTTCAGTCTGTGTTTGACTTTTGATCTAAAGTGGGTCTCTTATGGGTTTTGTGTATGTTCTGTATACAGATTAAACAAACAGGAAACATAATGTACCCTTGTCTGACTCCTTCTCTTGTCGGAAGCCCTTCTGTCTCTCCACGTTCTGTCCTGACAGTGGCTTCCTGTTCACAATACAGGTTCCATATCAATAGTACTAATGCATAAAGGCCAGGAATTTTATATATTTGCTTTTATTGGCTTTGAGACATCCATATTTAGAGACATGGGACCCACAGTATCATGTAGAAAGTGAGAAAGTATTTTTTGTCCTTGGTGGCTTTATTTTGCTGTATATGGGGGCAATACTAGACCTCATTTAAAGCTACCTCACTCATCTAGGAAAAGAATGGAGTGATGACTAGAAATTTTTCTTTGGCAAATCCCAATCAATTGACCCCACAAGCCAAAGCCTTCATATGCGTTATCGAGTATTCAAAGCTATGAGCATCTCCTTACATTTCCGGAACAAACGTTTCTCACAAATCATGACTGTGACACAATGAAAAAGGTATGTCCTACATAAGCAAGCCCTGGCTGATTTTAAGGAGTGATTGTTGTTGCTGTAGTGGCCACGCAATGAGCATGGGCAATGGAGCAAATCAGCCACAGTTTAAGCAGTTAAACAGATATCTCACATAAACATAAAAAAACAAACCTAAAACATCAAAAATTAGACAGAAAAATGTAACTGTCTAAAATAAATGTAAAAATGAAACCATCACCAGTTACTTTATAGAAAACTGAATGACTTCTAAGATGCTGATTAAGGAAAACTTCATCTTATTGCAAATAAAAGGAAATGTCCCCAAGAAAACACCTAATGTTTTACCATATTACTATCCAGAACTATAATGCAGAATAATGCAACAAAAAGGTTGGTGCTATCCCACAGAAAGGAAAACTTGACATGAGATTTTCCCAATAATATGCTTACTTTAAAGCAATGTTTCAAAACACAATTTATTAGGTGGAGAACTGCAATTATTAGGCTAATGTGTTCATCCCAAATTATTTCAATTCTCCAACTTATTTTCAAAAATAGAGCTAGGTCCCTGTTTACATGCAAGTATAATGCTTCTGGAGCTCCCCAAGGTATGTCTGCATTTTAGAACACAGCATGCCCCCTTTGACATCATGGTTGTTAAGCTGTCTCTAGAACAGCAATTAACACATGTATTTGAGGAATCTCGAAAGCTTTACAATTGATCACAAAGGGCATTAAAATTGTCCAAATGTCTAAAATAATGTACATCAAAAACATATATTTATGACATCAACTGCTTTGCATTGAGAGGTTTATTAGATGAAACGGCGACGAGGATTTGAAAGGCCACAGCCCATGGCTCGAGAACGCGTGTCCCCAGAACACAATGCTGAAGCTGTGCTATCCTGCATCCTTGTCCCGGGCACACGTGTGGGAGGCATTCTGCACGTCTGGCCGCAGACTCCTCCTCAGAGACAGTGTGTCACAGAGCGTGGCCGCGCTCCAGGCGCGTGGACTTCGCCCATCTTGGTGGACTGTCTCCAGGGACCAGCTCACAGGCACACACTGTGGACATCGCTTTCCTGGAAAACAGCAGGCTGCTCCTGGTCGCTGTAACCCTCTCGCTGTGGATAAGGTGGTGTGTTCGTTCGCTAGGCTGCTGCCGTGGTAAGGACTACACAGTGAGTGCCTGAGGTGACCAGAAGGCCATCTGTCACAATCCTGGAGGCTGGAAGTCTGAGCTCAGGGTGCTGGCGGGGCGGCCCCAGGGCTCCCTCCCGGCTTCTGGTCCGTCCTTCACACAGACTTCTCCCCATGTGTGTAGCTCCGTCCAAATTTCTCCTTCACGTTTCACTCATCATGGGCATGTCTACCGTTAACTCGTGCTTTTCACGTTTTGTAATGGAACAGAAACTACTTCCGTGCAAAAGAAATGCTGGCAATATTACCTGGAGGTGAACTGTGAGCTGGAGACCTTGATGCACATTCTCTTACTCCGTGGAAAACTAGTCTCTTCCTCTTTCTGGGCAGCAGTAGAATCCTCTGGCACATGTACAAGGGCTGTCTGGGAAAAAGTCCAGCCATGAGTGCCTCAGTTTTGTCATAGTACATGGCTGGATACTTTCTGGACAGCCCTCGTAGTTTATTGTTTAAAAATGGGGAAACTGGGATGGCTCAGTGGGTTAAGCGCTCACTTTGCAGCCCCGGGGACCGAGGATCGAATCCCGGCCCCGGCCCATGTGGAACCATATGCTGAACTGGGAGCTCCCCCAGTTCAGTTCTCTCTCTGTCTCTGTCTCTGCATCTCTCTCTGTCAAAAATAAATAAATAAATAAAAATAGATTAAAAAACATTCAGCTTATCTTTGTATTATATGTATTGCCCTGTGCTATGTTCCAGTGCTTTTGATAAGATTGTAAGTCCCTAGAGATGAGCAGCACATTCTTTAACAATCCTGTATCCTCAGTATGGTTCCTCTCAGAGCTCATTGCCAAGTACATACTCAAGTAAACTCGTTTAAGGAATTGAACTGTTTACCCTCCAAAGAGAACTATTAAACAGTCAGAATGGCAAAAGTGATCTGGAACTCTCCACTGAAGAAAACGAGGTTAGAGCTACTCTCCAAGCCTTCTCTCTAACTGCAAAGCATATGTAGCAGGGACGAGCTTCGCCGTTGGAATTTTCGTCACCCCTGGCTCCTGCCTTGCTGTCTGTCTGCTGTCCTCCCAGGCACCCTTTGGTGGCTCTTCATCGGCTTCCTTGACCAATTCATACCTTCACCCTCTCCTTATAGGTTTGCACTGCCCAAGGCTCTATGCTTAGCCTGACGTTCATCTCCTAAGTTATTTCCCTGGACAATATTCATACACTTCAACGGTCAACTCCAGAGGGGACTATGCTTAAGTATACTTCTCCAGCTCTGACCTCTTTTCTCACGCCCAGAGACAGATGCCCAATTTCCACTTACCCACACTTAGAGACTAATTACTGTCCTTAAAAGCATCAGTTCTTTCTTCTGTAATCTATGTTTTGGGGAAATAAAAGAGTAGCGCCAGTCTTTGTTTTGTTCCTCTCTTTCCCCTCCTTCATCCAAAACATTGCTAAGTCCTGATAACTCCACCTCCATGTGCCATCAACCCTTCATTTCCCTTCCATTGTTCCCAGTGCTGATCTGTCTCAGACCCTTTGCCTGAATTGCCACAGGAATTTCTTCCACTTGCTTGACTGGCCTCCTCATTGTCTTTCCATCCCAAACTATTCAAAGTGCAACTGTAATGAGTTTCTCCCATTTTTCCCTTCAAATCTACTCCCCACCCTTCTCCACACTGGTCAGTCCCCCTGGAAGCTGATGTGTGTGTGAACTACAACACGGTGCTCGTCCTCCAGCTTCTCACTGGTTTTAACCAGCGGGCAATGACGGTAGGAGTTCAAAGGGTCATTTATTGCCCTGACGTCTCTGATCCTATCCGGCAGCCCTCTTTACACGGCTCTCTCTCCAGATTTTATCACTTAGAGCTGCAGATGGTAAATCCTGCACCCAACCCCAGGTGCAAGTCCTAGAGGCTGTATTTCTGTGGATTCCCATACATTCTCTCGACATCTTCTGCAGAATTCCTTTATTAAACTTTTTTGATTTAAAGGAGCCACGTCTCCTGATAGGTCCGCTAACCAGAAACAAAAATCCATGTCACTTTCCTCACACGATCTGGAGGTTGTTTCCATGTCTGAGTTCCAGGCCCACAGCCTTCCACGGTGCATCCCACTGGTCCTCTCACGTTCCGACCACTCCACCGCCAGCACGGAGCGGGGCTCGGGCTCCTTGCAGCTTCCTCGGTTCCCTGCAGAGCACGCATTACGCTTCACCGTGCCAGGAGCGCCTCCTCGCCCTTCTCTTCCTGGTGAAATGCGACTCGCTTTTTCAATGCCCACTTTAAAATTCTATCTTCCAGTGAAGACAGCTCAGTAGAAATCATCTCTTGCTTCTCTGTTCTTCTAAATCTATTGCACTGTTGATTATGTTCTGGCTTAAACTATTGTATTAGTACTACTTCAAGGGAGGGGCTGTGTGTTAATATTTCCGCATTCATGTGAAGTGTTCCATTGTTGTTACATGTGCATTAGGCGCACCCAAAAAACAACTCTCTAAATAGGCCAGCGTTTCTAGCCCGAGCTGCGTGCTACACACAACTTTGGTTCTGCCCCTCGTGCAAAAGCACTCGATCTCAACCCAACTGCAACTTCGATGTTATTGAGTGTTATTATAAAGTGACTGATATTAAGAGGAAGATACAGATGGCAGAGCTAGAAGAGAGGGTGTGTATGTAGTTAGTGGTGAGAGAAAAATAACCTTCCCCAAACATAATTCTCCGAACGACATGTAATCTCGGTGGAGAGAAGGCTGGGGACGTGGGACAGAGGTAGAGGTGCAGCCAAGGGAGACTACTGCCCAGGGCTTTGACCCATAACTCTGCGAACCTGGAAAGGAAGTCAAGAAACTCTTGGTTGGTTACATGTGCTGAGAATGTCCAATAAGTGTTACCCCCAATGTTCCCATTACTCACATCCAAATGTGGCTGGCTCTCTGGGTTCACAATCAAATTCATGGCACAGACGTTAACTCCAAGGGATGGTAACGCTTGAAGAACTCACTTCTAGTGTAGGTGGGAGCCAGACCCTGGTCAGGCTGAGCAAGCAGAATCAAGTTCAATATATATATTTATTTTTTATTTTTTTTTAAATCTTTTACAGTCCATACAAATGTGTACATTACTTGGATGTGAATAAGACTAGAGTCTCTATTCTACAATGACTGATGAAAGCAAAAGAGTCAATTCTGAGTTTGAAGCTACACATACTGAACCCCAAAAACACATAAAAAGGAAAGGGGTCTGAAGCAGCCCACCAGGCAGATGTTTGGGCTGTCAGGAAATACAGTGAGATATTTCAGAACAGTAGGGTACTGACAAACCTTCCCACTTTCTGTGAGACTGTCGTGCACCTTTACAGACCAGGCTGAGCAAACGTAACACAGGAGACCAGCCCCAAGGACGGGAGCAGGTGCCATGTGCAGCCACACGCATTTGGTGCCCAGGAGGGGCTGGTTTCTCGACTGCGCTGACATGCAGAGCAGACACTAACCTTGCAGTGAAAGGTGCTGGGACGGAAAGTACTGGCCATGTACTTGGCACATCAGAGCTCATTGAGAATTCCCCTTGAATCAGGTCTTTTCCTGCCATGAGGGACAGGCCTCCAAGACCCTGTGCGGACGACGGTTGGAGGGAGACTCGCCCGCCAGGAGGGGCCGCCCCCGTCTCCCCACGCATCTTGTTGCCCTCTCTAATTTTGTGGGACTCTGTCTTGCCTTTCGGTGCATTTCTCTTCCCACAGTCTGCACAGTTCCCACAACCCACAGCCCGGCCTCACTCTGCGCCCAAGCCCCGGGAGGAACACATGGTGAGCTGGCAAAGAACTCAGCCGCTGAAGCGAGAGGGGCCTTCACAGAAGTGACTGTGTGCTTCCATATTCGGTAAAACTTTAAACCAGAGGGCAATACCTCTCTTGGAAATCACGCCCAACATGAGACGCCCAGACATCTAAGGCATCTCTTATACTTACTGGGAGCTCAGAAGGTTCTTAACTGGTAGTCACACTTATTTCTATGAGTTGGATTTAATAGCACATTATTCAGTAACCCAGATTATATCTCCTCCTTCATAAGTACATAATTAAGGTTTCAACTTGGAGGAGAAGTCTTTGTTTTACAGAAAGAAATACAAGTGTGCTTTAGTTTAAAAGTATAATAAAAAGTCAGTTTTATGAACATCTGCCATATTTATTAATACTATCAAGTATTTCTCTTAAAAGCTAATTTTATACCACATTTAAAATCCACACATGATTGACCTAAACAGTCTCCTTCTTGGTTTCTGCAGAGGATGAACCACTATTTAGCTAACAGAGCAAAAACCTCCACATGATGCCAGGACTCTCACTGGAGCAGGACGTCACTGCATGTTTAAGTTAAAAAAGTATAATAACCAGAGACACAAACTGCTTGTTCCTCCGTTTCCCAATAATCCATAAAAGTGGCTTTGTTATATGGGAAAGGAATTCTGCATTCAATTTTGTGGTCAATTATCTTCGTCTGTTTCCTTTACAATATCATTACTTAGATATTGTGGTCATAAACCAACTAAAAGATGTATCCTTTTTTTCTTTCAAGGCTCCCATTAAAGTATAAAAAGTACTAAATACATGTTCTATAAGCAGTAACTCTGTGTTAAGTTTGTGCAGGCTACGTTTGGGCCCCAAGCTGCCCGATTACAACCTCTGCCATAGTATTATGGAAGCTAAGCTCTTCAAATGATAAAAGTCATCACCATCATTGTTTTTGGTCACAGGAGTGCTATCATTGCACACCTCTTAATTTTGCTGCCTGGGATCCATTCACTCTTCCTTTCATAATCATAACCCACTTTTCCTTCTAAACAACCAATCTCTCCCCTGTTTTCTTTATTATTATCATTATTTTTAAATAGACAACAATCATTTGTTTCTCACAGTTCTAGAGGCTGGAAATCCAAGATCAAGGTGCTGGCAGGTCCAGCAAGGACCTGCTTTCTGGTTCCCAGACAGTAGTCTTCCCTGTCCTCGCGTGGCGGAAGGGGGTCTCCTCTTCCCTGACCATGTGCTTGGAGTGTGGTCCCCCCTCCCAGGAAGAGAGGCAGTGTTTAGATCTGGTCTGAACCAACCCAAGCATTGCAATTCTCCAGAGACGGTGACGGGTTTTGTAAGGTGCTCACCATCCAATCAGACCTGAGGGGACGCAATGGACTCTTCCTCTGATTTGTGGAAACAGGATTTTTGTTTCTCTTTTTGGATGTAAAAGTGAGAGAGGGGGAGGTGTGAGGCATTGGGTCCCACCATTATGGGATCATGGCGGGACAGCCCATCCGACAGCAAAGTCAAGGAAGAGCGCCCGGAACTCCGCCGCGAGCACCAAATAACTGGGTGGGCAACCAGATCCAGGTTGCCGCGGTGACTTACCATCTTCATGGTACAGTTTCCTAAATGCTGAAGTAACTGGCACAGTTTAGGTCAGTGATTCAAGCTATTTACAGAAAAGAATCAATACTTATTCTCCAGGGATAAGGGAATGTAACCAGCAACAGCCTCTCACCTGTAGAAATGTCGTTCGGGGTGTCTGTTTCATTCTAAACACAGGCACCATTTTATTTTCACAATCTTTATTTTAATATAACAATAATCCTCAAGGAAAAACTTGTGTTCCAGCAAAATAGGTATGTTTATTCTCTAGCTTCAAGTAACTCTTGGGTCATCCCTGCCCCAGAAGTATTATCGAGTAACATGAGACTGGACTATTCATAAAGAAACACTGACGTCTGTTAATTCGCCTTTCTGAACACTTGACCATGGGGACTCTCTCTTAATTTACACGTGAGGGAGCATCATTATTGAGTTTTCCTGTGAATAATGGTAAGAAAATATTAGCAAATAGGTGTCCCTTGAGGTCTACTAGGCCCACTTCTTCTTCCCTCCTCCTCCTTCTCACCACCATTCATGCACTCCACTACTTTCCTTCCCCTGTTTTGGCCACTAAAACTATAATATGAATTTAAAGACTGCTACCCAATCAGTAAGAATAAGCTACCCCGCCTCTCCTCATCCAAGATGCAAATATATGAGTTAAGTAAAAAAAAAAGGAGCAGCCTCTAAGTTTTTACAAGTCAGTAGACTGTTCTTCCCACCTTATTCAACCAAAAATAGTTTTGAAAAATGGGGGGGGGACGTTAAACGAGCACTTAGCTCCCCGAAGCTGCGTTTCAGTTACAATCCCTGCAGGGCGCAGACCACCGACGTCCTGAGGATACCCTGCTAATGAGACGGATTGTGCAGAGAACCCGGTACTGAGATGCTGAGCACCAACCCTGCACTTTCCAGTGAAACATGCATTTTCTGGAACATGCACCCTCCCCAGGCCGAAGGCAGAATGTTGACAACTTTCAGCCCCACTGTTTGTAAATGGGAGCTGAGCTCAGGGCACGGAGGGGACAGTCAGTTCCCTTATACTGAATCATAAACACAAGTTATGTTATGTGTAATAAGTTCCCTAACGTTGCACTTCTTTTGAAGGGAAGGATGAGGCATGTAATAGAATATTTGGAACCAAAAGCTCAGAGCTGACTCTGGGTGGTGAGCACACAATGCAATAATCTTGTATACTTGAAACCCATATAATTTTACTAACCACTGTCACCCCCAATGAATTTAATAAAAATTTTTTAGAAAGATTCAACAAAAGTAGGCAACTTGTTTTTCTCACGGAAAAATGTTTAAGTGATCATATAGCTGAGACATGCGTTATTAACTTTTTGTACTGTAGATTACCTTGATCATTTGGTATCACAATAACCTTTCATTCATGCCTCACAAAATACAAATAAATAGCAGCACAAAACGTCAAAAAGCCTTGACCTAATGATTTGATTTATAGTTATGTGCTCCAGGTCAAACATGAATGAGGGAAGAGAGAAGGGGCCTCTAGCCCAGTAAATAAGATTCCTCCCCTGCGCAGTTCTTCCGCTCATAAACAAACAGCAAGCCAATACGGGCTCTATTTATGTAACCTTGAGTAACCTCAAAAATGTGGGTGATAGAGTAGGCTTTCTTTCCCTTATGCATGTCAGGTTTGGGAACGTGGAACAGCCTTCTTCCAGAGACGAGGAAACAAAACGTGTTGATAAATTCTCAGGGATTCAGAGACTAGGTTGGGTATTTTCCACTAAGTATCCTGAACACATTCCCACATATAAAGTCTATCTGGCACTTTTCCTGCCAGTTGAAAGGGATGTGACAGCTCATTTTTCTGTTTCCAAGAACATTTATTTGCACGAGTTTTTGATACAGAGTGAAGGTTGGGTTCTGCCCAGTAGCAACTCTGCTTTCTCGGGGAGTGCAATCTGTTCACTGGCAGCAGCTATAATACAAGGACGAAAAAAGCAGAGATTCACAAAATAAACACCAACAAAATTCTCTACCTGGAGAAGCTGGTCTTTAAAAGTGGAGGAACAATAAAGACTTTATCAGACAAATAAACTTTGAGAGATTTTTGTCACTAGTAGACTTGCTTTACGAGAGATGTTAACAGAAGTTCTTCAGAGAGAAGTAAGTGATATAGGTCAGAAATTTGGATCAACATAAATAAAAAAAGAATGCGAGGAAAGGGGTAAATGAAGCCAAGATAAACTCTTTTCCTTTTCTTATTCTTAGTTGATCTACCTCATAATAATTTATTCAAAGTAATAATATTAATAGCAACAATGTATTCTGTGATAACTTTTGTTAAGTTGTATAAGTCAAATCAATTGACAGCAATGTTATAAGGGATGGAGGAGAAGAATTGGCAATATTCTGCTATAAGGTACTTGCACTATCCATGAAGCAGCATGGAGTTATTTAAAAGTGAACTTAAATTAGTTGTAAATGTATCTTGAAAACTTGAGGGTAAGCCCTGAAAAAAGCTTCTTTAAAAAATACCTTTGATATGCTAAGAGATGAGGGAAAGGAAAATCATATAAAAGCAGAGAAAACTGATAAAGAGTGGAAGACTCCCACTACCCCCAAAAAGAAACAAAGAACAAGGGCAATGAATAGAAAATAGTAAAAAACATAGACATTATTTCAACTATATCAGCAATGCCTTTATACATCAATAATCTAAATACATCCCAATTAAAAAACAGAGATGGAGTGGATTTCAAAAAAGACCCAATTATATATTGTCTACAGAAAAATCACATTTCAATATGAAGGAGCAGACAAATTTAAAGTAAAGGGATAAGAAAAGATATACTGTATTATGCTAAACTAATCAAAAGAAAGCTGGAATCACTACATAAGTGTCAGACAGAGCAGACCTCAGATCAAGAGAAATTATTAGGAATAAAAAAATACATAATGATATAGGGGTCAATTCTCTAAGAAAACCTAACCATTCTTAATGTGTATGCATCTAACAACACAATATCAATAAAAACTGTAGAGCTTCAAGGAGAAATAGATGAGTGTCTTATTATAGCTGGAGACTTCATCACCTCTCAGTAACTGACAGATTCCACATGTAGAAAATCTATAAGGACATAGTTGAACTGAATAGCACCATAGTCAACTGGATCTAATTAATATCTATAGAACGGTTCCATCCAACAACAGCAGAATAAACATTCTTTTCAAGCTCACATGGAACCAAGGCTGGTGACATACTGGGTCATAAACACACCTTAACAAATTTTAAAGAACAGGAATCATATATGATATGCTTTCAGACCACAGTGGAATTAAAATAGAACTCAATAACAGAAAGATAGCTGGAGAATACCAAAATACTTGGAGATTAAACAAAACACTTCCAAATAACACATGGGTCACAGAAGAAGTCTCAAGAGATGTTAAACATTATTTTGAACTAGAGTAAAATGAAAATAAAAATTCAAAAAATGTGTGGGATACAGAAAAAGCATAGTTTAGAGAGAAATTTATAGTATTGAATGCATACAATGGAAAGAAGAACCAAAATTAATTCAAACATCTACATTAGGAAACTATAAAAATAATAGCAAATTAAATTAAAAATATGCAGAAGAAAATAAATAATAAAAATAAGAGCACAGCCAGTTTAACTAAGAAAAAAGAGAGAAGACAGAAATTACCAATATCAAAAAGGGGCAACATAACTAAAGTTCTCATGGATATTAAAACATTATAAACACTATGCTCACAAAGATAAACTACATTAAACAAAACAATATTTTGAAAAACACAATCTACCAAAACTTGCGCAGGAAGAAATAGGCAATCTGAATAGACCTATATCTATTAAAGAAATTGAATCAATAATTAACAACCTTTGGAAACAAAATTCACCAGGCCCTGATGGGTTCATAGGTAAATTATATCAGACATTTAAGAAAGAAATTATACCAATTTTCTATAATCTCTTCCAGAAAAACAGAAGCAGAGCTAAAACTTCCTGACTCATTCTATGAGGCCAGCATTACCCTAATACCAAATCAATGGTATTTTACAATAAAAGTAAACTATCGACCAATATCTCTCATGAACATAAATGCAAAAAGTCTCAATAAAATATTTGCAAATAGAATTCAACAACATAAAAATTATACACCATGACCTAATGGGATATACCTCAGGTATACAGGCTGGTTCAACTTTTGAATAACATGAATGTCATCCATCACATCAACAGACCACAGAAGAAAAATGATATGATTATATCAATAGATGCAGAAAAATCATTTGACAAAACCTAACACTCACTTCATGATAAAAACTCAGCAAAGTAGGAAAAGAGAGAATTTCTTCAACTTGATAAGGCTTACATCAGACCTAATAGTGAGAAATTAAATGCTTTCTGCTATGATCAGAAATAAGTTAGGATGTCCACTTTCACCACTCATATTCAACATCATACTGGAAATCCTAGTTAATGCAATATGACAAGAAAAGAAAAGAAAACATATATGAACTTGGAAGAAAGAAGTAAAAGAAAGGAAATATAGCTAGATTGACAATAAGGAAGAGGAGGAGAAACATCATTGAAGATGCAGAGTTTTTTTTTATTTTTGGATGAGGACACTATGAATATGCCTATGATCTGGGAGGAAGAAGTTGTAGAACATGTTTCAAATATAGAAGATAGAGACAATAATCCATAAAGCAATCTCCCTCAGAACCAGCAAGAGACAGGATTCACAATACAGGTAAGGAAGACACAATTAATGCTGAAGTAAACTTTTCCCAAGATTGTCTTTTGTCTGTCACTGACAGAGGCAGCAGAAAAAGAACAACTGAGTTAACAACTCACTAGGATTCGGGGGTTTTCTACCTTAAAAAAAAATCCACCTAGACTATATATTTTCATGTCCTCAAAAAGTTTTCCCCTTCAGCCTCTGCAGAAATAGCCATTCCAATGAAAATTTCCATTCTCTCTCCCCATTCTACCTCTCTTCCCACCCCTGACTCAGAAGTATTGAAGTGTTTCAAACCATGGGGAGTTTTGCTAGATTTTATATCCAATTATTAATTGTGCTGGAATTTATCACAATGAAATTTCTAACAGAAACTTTTCACTTACCCAAAGTCAACTGGAAGACAATTCCATTGAGGAAAATGAATAATGGTAATTAATAATGATAATGATTGCAACATACTGAGCTTTGTGCCAGGCAAAATTTATCTCTTATGATGTTTCACTGCATCCTAACTGACTATGTGCTTAGCAACAGTGCCTGTGAGACACTAGGCAATTTTTAAAGTAAAGATTGTTTTGTTGTGAAACAATTCCTAAACTAGTTTATAACATGTGGTAAATTTATTCACTCTGGTTAAATGGAGGAGAAGTAATTTAAACATACTTTATGCTTTATGATAAAATATTACCTAAGCTAAAGAAAAATTGGCCCACAGATCACAGTAACTCATTAGAAGTTGGACAGTGAAATCTGTTTCCTGGCAAAGGTTTTCTCCTAAAGACGAGAAGAAAAAAATTTTAGCTGAAGCCAAAGTAAAAAATAATTCCAGTATGCCATCTTTGAGAACGTCAAGTAAGCAGAACTCTAGTTGGATTAAACATTTTTATTTATAAAGAGGTGTCAGACTAGTTTATCATCTTCATCATCATCATCATCACCAAAGTTAAATGTTGCTTTGATTTGTTGCAAAGTTCGTAATCATTTTTTTTCTAAAACAGTTACATGTGATTTTTGTACCTTTCTAATGGTTAAGTAATCTTTTCTTATTCTCTGTTTCATCTAATCTACTGTTGATTCCCTCAAATGTATTCTTCATTTTAATTATTGAATTCTTTCTGATGGGTTATTTTTGTTTTCTATCTCCATTTTTTTTACGTTTCCTGTCTCCGTTGAAGTTCTCCCTGAGATCATTGAGCATCCTTATAACTGGTGTTTTGAACCCTGCATCTCATAGATCGCTTGTCTCCACTTTGTTTAGTTCTCTTTCTGGAGCTTTGTTCTGTTCTTTCATTTGGGACATGTTTGTCTCCCCGTGTCTGCCTCCCTGTGTTGGTGTCTATGTCTTGGGTAGGGCTGCCATGTCTCCTGGCCTTGATAGAGTGGCTTTATGTTGTAGGTGTCTTGTGGGGCTAGTGACTCAATCTCCCTGGTCACCTGAGCCGGGTGCTCCAGGTGTGTCTGTTGTGTGTGTTGTGTGTGTCCTTCTGTTGCAGTGGAGCCTGGGTTGCTGTCTGCAGGTCAGTGGGAGGGACTGACCCTTGGGCTGATTGGCTGTGAGGACTGGCCATGACTACAGTGGAGGAGCTGGGCAGGGCTGACCCTACGGAGCAGGACTCGCTGTAGCAGGGCTCTGGTGTCTGCCCAGTCTGCCCTTTGGGTATGTTGTCCACAGAGGTATCCAGGTCACGTTCCAGCTTGGTCCAGTTAAAATCCTGCCACTGGGGGTGCCAGCCCCCAGGGTGTATCCTGGGAGGGGTCCTACCACAGTCCAAGTTGAGTGACAGCCTGTGCCCCCTGCCTAGGGCCAACTGGCATGAGCCACAAAGCAATTGGCAGATGGCTGCCCCCCACACTGGGCTTGGAGTTTTCTTGAAAGTCCCAAGCTGTGAACTGAGGCCAGCTGCAGCTAGTGCCAGGCTTGGGCTATTCAACAAGGGGTCCGGGGCACGTCAAGGACAGATGCTAATTGTTTGGGGTTTGTGAACCTTTCAGAGATTTTAGGAAATTCAGTAGCACGAGCTAACACAGGCCGTTTGTATGAAAAAGCCACCGTGAGTGGCTTGGATGGGCCTGCAAGCTGGGTGGGGCGGGTCTCAGGGAATCACCAGGGCGAAGTGGATACATGGTGTTAGCCAGGTGATGAAGATGCAGATACGGAGCCCACCTGCATCTGCTCACCAGGAGGAGGAGGGCTCCACAAGGGCTTCTGCCAGCACTTGTGTCTGGGAGGAAGCTGCTCCTCCAGCCATCGCCCTGAAGCCAGACAACTCAGCTCCTCCTTGTACGTCCCTGGTGCCTTTCGAACTGCTGCCCCAGTGCTGGAGCTCAGGGTGAGTCCATCAGCAAGTAAGTCCGTGCATGGGCCCTTTAAAAAAACTCCTGAGACCCCAACCGCCCTTTCTCTCTCAGCCACCATCCCCGCTGGTTTTCACAACCAGCAGTTGTGGGGATTTCTCTCCCTGGCACTGGAACCCTGGGTTGGGGAGCCTGGTGTGGGGCTGGGACCCCTTGTCCCTCTGGTTGGACCTTTGCAGCTGAGATACCCCTCCTGGTTTTTCACTACCACACACGGCTGTGTATTTTAGATCTTTGTGGTGCAGTAACTCCTCACATATATGGAATTTATATATGATAATTCCACCTAAATGAAGCAAATGATCAACTTCAAATTATTCATTCTAATACCTGTGTAGGTATATATAATATATATATATATATATATATATATATATATATATATATATATATATATATATATTCAAGTTAGCAGATACTTTTCCATATAATACCTGAAGCAACTGTGAGTCATGTTAATGTGCTCCTGGGGAAAATCTGTGTTAGCCAATGTGGAAGGAAACAGGGATCTACACCAATCAGATTATAGTCTGTACCTTCATTAGCTACAAGCTGTGGAAATTTGGCAGAACTGACGTTCGAGGCTACATGAACTGTACCAGCCACTTCCCTTACCACATCCCACAATCTCAGGGTTTGTAGATCTACACAATTTGTACAGACTTGTAGGAAATTACGCACTGAAGAAAATCTGCTGATTTATCAACTAGGTTAAAGTCCCTTACCTACCACCCTTCAAAGAAAATTACTTTTTTGTACTGCCAGCCCTCATAATTCACTTAGAAATATTTTTGAAGACCAAAGGTATACCAAAAGAATTCTGAGCTATAGAGAATGTGTGACAAGAATTCTTTCATGAGTAAATGATAGTTTGAGAAATCTAACACAGAGATCTTAAATGTCCATACTGTAAAAAGAAATGATAATTATGTGACATGCTGGAGATGTTAAATAATGCTATAGTTACAAGAATTTTGTAAAATATAAGTGTATCAAATCAAACCAATACCTTCTCCACCTTAAATTTATGCAATGTCATGTGTCAATTATATCTCAATAAAGCTGTGGGGGAAAATAAATTCCTTTCAGTCACACACTGTCCTCTGTCCTTTATACTCTAGCTAATGATTCGTTCCACACTGTAATTCCTCCTCACATCTCACTTATAATTAGGACTCAGCAAATTCTCATTCATGACTCCACTCTTCCTAATAATAATCTACTAATAATAGCAGCAATAATTATATATCTGTTTATCATTTTATAGCATGGATACAATTTTATATAGAGAATATGCCCAAAGAGTTCTGCCCCAGGCAACAGATTCTAGGTACATACATGCTTATGCTGCATCTAAGCTCAGGAAAACTAGGTTTTCCTAAACCTTGTCATGTAGTGTGTTATCTGAAAAATCATAAATTGCATGCTTCTCAATGAAGTGGGGGCTCTGAAGTATAAAAACTATAAATATTTTCTTTAGCATTTATAAATTTATGCTTTTAAATACATACAAAAACACTACCTCATCACTTTTTGGATTGTACTAAGTTTTTAAGAAAATAGTTTTCATTCTTTTCACATTTGAGGGCTTTTTTCCCTTCAATGTTCTTCATCAAAATCAAATTGGAAGACTTTATTGAGGATTAGTCATGTTGCTAAATGGAGAACATTTCATAAAACTGGAGAAATTTTCCATATGATTTCAATGGAAGAGCCAACATTATTGATCACTTACAGCATACTTTCACTTAATTATTTCTGGAAATGTTTATGCTAAAAATGCTGATACTGTCACCTAGATACCCATATGTACACACACCTACATACAACCACACCCCACTGAAATGAGCTCCATAGGTAGCTTTCAGTTACATACGAGTATATGTATCAAAGTAGACTTACGATCTCTTTTAACAAAGTACCAACAGTATTAAATACGCAAAATACAAAGATCTTGTTGAATTCATTAATAAATGTAGCTTAAAAATGCTTAACATTATAGTCACCCTATCTTTTATATTGTTTATTATTGTTCACAAACTTATAATGATTAGAAATCTATATTGCACTGCTTATTGTTTCTCTGACATTGTCCCAGAGGTTTACTATATAACTTCTAATAGCTTCTTGTATTGTCGCTAATTTCACCAATGTATCTTCTATTATAAAAGAGTATGTCCTGCATGATCTTTTAAATGCAATTAACTAAATGTATGCCTCCCAATTGGAGTTCCATTTAAAAGGAACATTCTCTAATAAAGTCACTACTCTCTCTAATGTCATAATATAGGAAATAATTTTGATACCACATGTATACATATGGCCCAGCTTAGAAAGATGACAGGGGATTTTTAGGGTTGTGAAAATACTCTATATGACACATTGATGCAAGAATATCATATCTCATTTACTCTCATTCTGTAGCTTACTTGGTATGCTACCAATAATTCAGTGAAAGTCATTTCCCTGTTTGTCTCATCATACACAAAAAAATATTATTACTTATTGTTAATAATTTTATTCTTGTGCAAAAAATAAGGTATATTCATAGCTTTGCTCTTTCATTTTCCTGTACTTCTTATATAAATTGGTTTGTGAACTCATTTACCTTAAACATATCCATTTTAAATGTCAGAAATATTTGATATTTCACTATCTCTTCCTGGGTAGTTATGTCCAAACATTTTCAATTAAAACACACATTATTTTATTATAAATTAAATTCCTTCTACTTCTCTTTATATTAGAGTTAAACCCAGAAAATTATATTGATGATTTTTAAATTTTATGTGTAGCCAGGTTACAATACCTAAAGATTTTGAATGATTATTATGTGTCAATGTTCATGATGTGAGTTCATCAGTGAAAACAAATGTGCTACTCTGGTGAGAAATACAAATAATGGAGGAGGCTATGGTAAAATAAAGTTAAAAATAATATTTTATAAAGAGAGGCTAATGTACATTGGGAGCGATTGTTATATAGTACAAGAACTTTCAAACAAAAGAGCTAAAATACTGCTTTTCATATCAAGATTTATCCATCACATGATATTGGGAAAGAGTGATGGCAAACAACAAGGTTCTTCCAGAAAGATATACATGAGGATCAACACTGTGACAAATTCCTATTATATACGAGGGCTGTCCAGAAAGTACCCAGCCATGGGATATGACCAATAAAGAGACTGATGACTATATTTTTTTCCATAAAGCCTTCATATTTATTTTTAAAAAGTATGTGAAGAAACTGAGCTACATACCATATGATTCCAACTATATGGCATTCTGGAAAATATAAAACTATGAAGGCAGTAAAGAGATGAGTGGTTGCCAGAGAGGGAGGAGGAGAGATGAACTGAAGGAGCACAGAGGACTGTTGGGGCAGTGAGGACCGTCTATGACAGTAATTGTCAGGGACTCCGCGTGGTGGGCATTCTTAGGGAACAGCAGCCCCCACCAAGTACTGTAAGCATAACAACACGGCAATCTTCGCCCCTTTTTTAGTTTTTCAGTTACAGTTGAAATTCACTATTGTGGGGGAAGCCAGGAGGGTTCAGCAGGTTAAGCGCTTGCTTTGCAGTCCCGGGGTCTGAGGATCAAATCCCAACCCCAGCCTGTGGGGACCCATATGCTGAACTGGGGTGTGCTTCCCATGTGGGAGGCCCCCAGTCAATTCTCATTCCTCAGTTCGGCCCCTGGCTTGTGGGGGTGTGCCTCCCATGAAGGAAGCCCCCACCCCAGTTCCTGCCCTGCATGGCCCCTGCCCAACTGTGTGGAATAAAACCATGTTGAAAAACTGATGATGTATAACTATGGAGACTGCTCTGGGCCCTCCCCCGCCTCTCTGTCTCTCTCTGTCTCTGTCAAAAACAATAAAATTTAAACAAAAAAGAAATTCAATATTATTTTATATTAAATTCAGGTGTACTGCATAGTGGACAGACTTTTATATAATGTATGTAATTATACAAATGTCTATCTCTGATGGCACTATGCATAGGTTATTGACTATATTCGCTATGCTTTACTTTGCACCCCCATACTGTTTTGTAACTACCAATTTGTACTTCTTCATCCCACCCCGACTCCCCTCCCATCTGACAACTATCAGAAATTATAGCACATGACTTCAAGACTTACTATAAAGCTATAGTAATCAAGACAGTGTGGTATTGGCGAAAGAACACACACACACATAAATAAAGCAGAATAGAGAGCCCAGAAATAGATCCACATAATTATATTCAACTGATCCTTGTTAAAACAGCAAAGGCAGTTTAATGAAACAAAGATAATTTCTCCAATAAATAGTGGCATCCACACTGGACATCACGTGCAAAAAAAAAAAAAAAATTACTTAGTCACAGACCTAGGAAAATTATTTCTGATGTTGAAAGGAGATAGATGAAATATATGAAAGGGAAGAAGACCAAGTTAGCACATGTCCTATAAACATGTCAGTTAAGTAATGCCAAAAGAGAGAAATAATTACTCCACACAATAAATTAATAAAGTCTCATCTTCCATTAAGAGAAAAAATAACTACCGGTATGTAGGAAAAAAAAACTGAGAGATTATATTTGAGGAAGTTTTTATGATGAGTTTATTACCATGAAAGGCTGTAACAGACCACTTAAGAGCTTGAGGTTTTAGTTAAAGTCCCAACAAGTTAGACAAAAATCTCTATTTGTATTTTTAGCATCATGAATTTTTCCTTTAAAAGACCTTTTAGATAGCTGAGAAACTTTAAAGACAAAAAACAAAGTGGTATCGATAGAATTCAAAGGTCAATGTTCACTCACAAAAGATAAGTAATTTTTCTGATTCATTAGTGGAAAGTCAAATTTAGGTAAAACCATATAAGTATTTGTTTGATTTTTCATTGGGAGAAGAAACATTAAATAAGACATATTGCTCTCATTGGAAAACTCAGTAATGCATGAGGAGCTATCCAAAAAACACAACAAGCCTACTGGCAAAGATTCCAACACTGACTCACTAAAAACTTTGGATAGAACCAACACGCATTGATTTCTGGCAGTCATATATTGGTTTGTTCATAAAGGAGAATAAGCTGTTGTGGATTTCTTTTTTAAAGAGCATGTTTTAACTAGTCCTGAAGACACTTTAATTTCCCCAACACCTACAAAGATACCCATGTGTGGAATAAAAATCTGACTACTGCATTCTAGCCCTCAGATGAATCATCCCTAATATGACCAAAAGAAAAGCTAGGTAGGAGCATACCCTGTGGGCTTCGAGTTTAAATGGTTCTGAGAGGCAATGGAGTGGTTCCATGTCCTTCCGAAAGCCAGTAATTGTGCACCTGGCTTTCCTGCAGCTCTGAGGTCAGTGACCAATGGCTGAAGGGAGCACCAGAGAACCCAATAGGAAGGCATCAATTCATAGGTCTGTCCAATGAGGAAACCCTCCTCATTAGAGGGGGCGTCTTGTGTGGCTGATTTGCATGCCTCTCTCTCTTCAGGATAGAGCTACTGTCCAATCTACGCCAGCGCATGGCTGGTCATCGCAAAGACAGCTGCATTAGTGATGTTGCACACAAAGAGGGAGCAGTATTTCAGGTTGACTCTCTTCTCTGTGGTCCAAGGTCACACGGGTCCAGAAATCAATTTCACTTTAAAGGAAACCAGATTCTAAGCAATAGGCTCATGAGAACTAAAGCAGTAGGAAGTGGATTTATCAACCAGAAGGCCTGTCATTTACAATCCATTGATATCCATTGGACTGGCTGCATGTGTCAGCCAGATAATCAGTTTGCACCTTCATAGAATGAACATGCCTGGGAAATCTAATTTGCAATTAGACTTCTGCCTAGTGATAACCAATTCGGGGCAAACTGAAATGAAGGCTCCTGTAGTCATGTTTTGATTCTGCCATACTCACTCTAGGACGGGTAAGTGTCAAGTCAACCAGGCTGTTCACCACAGTGGATCAGGTTATCTCTTCCTTGCATAATATTGAACAAAAATGACATATTTTTACTTCCTATGCCCTTTATCAAGGTAAATATCATATCCCAACTGCTTATATTTACTGTTAGTACATCTTTCCTCTTTCAGTAATCTTATTTAGCTATTACCAACATATACGAGTATGTGCATAAATTCTCTAAGACTGGTCACATTGCAGGGTGAGGAGCTTTCTGGGAATAAGTGTGGCAGCAGTCTATTACTTCCTGGGGCGAGCTGAGCTAGAGACATAGAAGGCAAGTCAGTTAAGAGTCTCAGCTACCAGTAGGGACAACCCACAGAAAAACACAACCTGGCTTAAACAGTAAAAGGAATGTATTGGCTCACACAACTGAACGCATCAGGCATATGCGTACATGCAAGTGATTTCTGAAGCAGGGTTTATATAATGTCACCCAAAAATGTCTCCTCTGTTCTATCTTTTGGATCTCTTCTCTGGGTTGGCTGCAATATCTACTGTCTCTCCCTTTGCGGAGACATTGCTGTAGCAACCATCGTCTCACATCTTCACGGGAACAGCAGAGAAAGAGCCACTTTGCCAAAAGGTCCCCTAAGTGCTCTGAGATTCACTCTGATTATATCAGCTTGGATCATATGCACACTCTGGGCCAGTGATCACAGCCAGAGAACTGTGATATACTGACTGTCTAGGCAAATATTTATGGCAACTATCTCATGGAAACAACCACTGTTTTATGTCAGATTTAGCCAACACAGCCACGATTAGTTTTGTTTGATCTAGACGTAGATAGCAATGTGACCGTGCTGTTATTGAGCACTGGAAATGGTCCGAATAACTTCCAGAATCCTTTCTTCTCTCCTAGGAAACACTGACGCATCTTAACAGAAGTTTATTGACAACTACTGTATTTATCCCTTTTTCATCTTTGAACTTCAAACCACAAAAAATATAAATGAAGCATTCTACTGTCAAAATGCTGCAATCCCCAAAACTGGTTCCTTTGCCAAAGCAGACAGTATTTAATATAAAGTATTATTTAATTACTGTAAGTCTGTTATATACTGTGATTTTAAGTATTTCTGGAACCTTAGGCATGCCGTGTATCCTATATTTGGACAAATGTGAAAGCCACCTCATAACCCAAAAACCTCACTTTTTTTTTTTAATATAAGGAGGAAGAAAATCAGTCCTAACATCTTATGTCAAACCACCTGACCCAAGGTGCTTATCCCTCCAAAGTGGCAGGTTACAAACTTCAGAGAGCACCCAATTACCTGGGAAGCATATTTAAGGTGCTGATTGTGGAGCCCACTCCCAGACATTCTGACCCATACATTTTTAGTGGGGCCTAAGATCGTACCTTCGCAAATTAATACCTAGGGTGGTGATTCTGACACTACTGGTCCAAATCAGACTAAGATAAAGTTACTTTGTGGATACATAAAAACTTTCTAGAGCTTATAAAACCAAAAATTTTAAAACAACCCTGCATTATAACAATAGGGAGCATGGATGCATCTGTCCCGTCTCTCATTCATGAGTAAATCCCAGCAGCAGGGTCAGATCTGCCTCACACATGCAGGCTACAGAAAACAGACTATGTAGATAACAACCAGTTCTCAGAAGCGCCCAGACACCAGAATTTCAGATAGTGAGGCCCCTGAGAACAAACTAACATCTTGGAGCTTTGGTGCCTTTGGGGAGGAAAGACAGTGAGCAGGACTGAGTAAGACCGAGGCTCGGGTCCAGAAGGTTACTTGGAGGTCAGGTGTGGAAGTCTCTAGAGCAGGCACCAGACCAGTACCATTTGCTCTATCTGTAAGCATTTCAACAGACTTCCTTAGTGAACCTCGAGTTCTGGTTGAGTTTCAACATCATTCCCGGGCATGTGGGAACATCCCATCTGCAGAAGCAGTGACTACTAGGGAATTGTGGTCATCCACCCATACAGATCCAATCTCTGATTCATCAGGTGACATCATGCAATGTAACGAGAGAAGACAGAAAAGTATAATAAGCAAACTACTGTGCATGCAAATACCTGTTCATTTTCAAATCCACTGGTAAGCCAAGGAGCCTTCTGTGGCTTTAAACTCTCCATTAATTTTTCTACCCAGTCTGTCCCCATAAAGTTGATTTCCGCTGTATTTGCAGAAATTCTCTGTGCTGTACATTTTCACAAAGCCCCAAAGTCCATGGGTAATAACTGGATATTTAAGAGTTTACATCTCTGGAACTTATAAATCTGGCCTTATATACATATCCAAAAGACAGTTTTGATAAAAATTCAGATGCCCAGACAAAAATATTCCATACTGCCATGCTGTCATTGCGTGTTGGGGGTTGGGGGTGCAGTATATGTTTAGGCAGTAGTGTAAATGTCAAGTAAAAGTATATTTTTTCTCTAATGGAAAACTCCCCCTCTTTTCTTTTTAATAAATGTTCATTTATTTTAGGAGAAGAGGGGAGGAGACTAAAATCGATACAGCATAGTGACTAAAAGCATAGGTTGCAGTTGAATTTGAATCCCAACTTTTCTACCACTTTTGAGATTTAGGGTAAATTTCTTAAATCTCTGAGTATTCAATATTGACAGCTCAACGTGGACACAAAACTAACCTGCCTCACAGGATCGTTGAGAGTATTACAAGAGACAACGTGCGTAAAGCACACATAGAATTACATAGCAGGTGATTCTAACAATGGTGCTGATCAACAGCTACCTTGAAAAACCCAATTAGGAAGGAAAAAAGATGCAATCCTTAATTAGTTTCTCATGGAATCCTTCAGAGAATCCACTCAAATGTTTCAGAGAATATTTGAACATTTGTTAAGAAAGCCCAAAGCACCCTGGACTCCTTACATTTCACACGATGGGGCTGGGGGTGGGGAGGGGGGAGTGGCAGAGAAAAACCGTGTCTACCCTTAACTGGAGCTCACGACAAAGATGTTGGTTCCCAAACAGCTCCCCTCTCAGGCTGGGCGAAAATCAGGGCATGTGACATTTCCACTGTACACAGACCAGATGGCTGCATTTACTAAGAGGACCAAAATGCAACTGAAAATTAGATTCACCTCTAAAAGGGCAAGCAGAATACTTACGGGTCTAAAACCCAAAATGCCCCAGAATGCTTACTTTCCTCCAAAGACTATTCTGGTCTCCTGTGCCAGTGGTCGGCAAACTCGCTGAGCCGCAGCGAGCCGCAGTTTGCCGACCACTGTCCTATGCTGACAGAACCCCTGACTTTAACTAGACATTTGACCACCCAGAATAAAAGCTCCCCACAAGTACACCTGGCCTGAAGACTGGGTCTTTGGGTCCATAAGACTGAGGGAAGCAGAGGTTTCTTGAGGAGACAGACCTACGACCCAGGACAAGGTATTGCAGAAAAGGAAGGTCATTTCAATACATGGTTTTGAATCAGTGGTTTCCATATGGGAACAGCAATCATCTTACCACCGACCTCCCATCATGTTCAAAAATCAATTCTAGGTGAACAACAGATATGAATATAAAAGATAAAAGAGTCGTTTCTATCTTCATCAAAAGACAGTTATGACAGTGGAAATATGTGGGATGGGAGAACTAACCAACAAAGGATTTGATCCCAACTCAGCAAAGAACACCTGACCATCAATGCGAACAAGACAATCCCATAGTGCAGTTCACCAGTGTAAACGGGGACTTAGGAGCAGGGGTGGGGGGTGACTGACAGGCACACCTGAGGGGCGGCGTGGGCAGTAGTGACAGGGGTGTGCGCACTCTGAGGACGTCTATGTGGCTGCATACCTGCGGTCTGTGTACCCACTCCACAAAGTACCAAGTTATGTGCCCAGCACAGTGCTGGAGAAAAGGAAGCTTAGATGTGCGTAGACTTCATCTGTGAATGCTCCGCGCCCTGTCCACAGTGCATCACAGGAACGGGGGGTCTGGGGGCAGGAACGATAGAGAAAACCCCGTTTGTGCTCACAGTGTTGGGGGGCGGGGGGCTGAGGGCAGAGTCAGGCCCCGGCGTCTGTGCTACAAGGTCAGCACGCGTGCACACTCGCGTTTAGGAACAGTGTCCGCTGGCTTTGGCTCTGTTGCTGAGAGAGCGTGCTGTTGACTTGGGCAGGGGGCAGTGACAGTCACTGAAGGAGGGCTTCTCGTTGCTGCACATGGGAGTGTCCCCCTTTGCAACACGGGCAGGCCTGGCCAACAGCACCGCCCTGAGCCTCTGACTGGGACCAGCCCCATCTCGTCAATGGGGAAAGTCTGGCTTTTCCATCCTTTGCTTTGGCCAACAGACATCCCTGCCGGTTCATAGTGAGAGACCAGAGTTCCCTGACCACAGCACCAGGACTATTTCCCGCCCAGGAGGGGTGGCTTCGGATGGGAGTGTGCAGGGCTGGCTGGATCCCGCAGGGGCCCGGCCAAACCAAACGTGGAGTGGACAACGCGCTCAGACAGTGTTCATCGGACCTGGCCCAGGTGTGCAACCGGCTCCAACCAGGGAAGGAGGGTAGCCACGCAGCACACTCAGCTTTTCCGGGACCTCCTAATGCCAGAGGTATTTCGGTCACGGCTCTGAGGAAACACTGTGAGCATAAATGGCTTTTGTGACCCGTATGTCTAGATAGTTTCCCTCTGGTGATGAGAAAAGAAGCCGTGTCTCACATCTCTGCCGAGTGGAGAGAGTGCAGAAGAGAAAACCTGACTGAAATCCCGCATGTGTGCTGCCAGATCCCGCCTTCTCACCCCTCAGCGGCAGGTGCACGGGTTTGGAGCAGCGTCCCGCACATTCTGCACAGTGACCGTGTATCATTTGTACTAAAACTGCTGAATAGTTATTCTTGCATCTACTTTTGTTAATTTATTTTTTTTAGACGTTAAAAGGCGCTCTGGGACTATCTCTTGAAACTGTGCTTCCAATAAGAAGCCTTTTTGTGAAGAAAGAGGACAAACTGGGCCACCTTCTCTGAGCTGGCACCTGCCACACTTCCGAGTCACTCCTCATCGGCGTGAATGATGAACTGTTCACATATTTACTTTAAAAGGAGGTGGCATTTACCTGTCGTCTCTACAACCAGATGGCATGACGATGTATGTGGGAAATGCAGAACAAGACGTTCTCCCCAAAAAGGTGGGAAACACGTTACTCACATTTCTTACAGTGGACGTCACAGAGCAGCTAAAGGCAGCGGAAGATTCCCAACTGTGGAAGGAAAGATTCATTTTAATTCTGTGAATCTCAAAGGATTGTGCAGATATACGTCATATAAATTTCATCAGGTGCACTAATATTAAGGTGACCAGATGTTAACATTGGTAAAGCGGGACACCATTGATCGGGGAGGAAGGGGTTCTTGATTAAAAATTTGGTCTATCTCCCACAGTTCCCTAGCTTGTCATGCATTCTTTCTAAAAATTGGGAGTTTTTTAAAACGCTGTGGGACGTGGGACAAATCGTTAAGAATCAGGACTGTCCCACCAAAAGCGGGACGTCTGGTCACCTTACTAATATCTCTTATCAATAACAAAGGCTATGAACATACAGTTTCCACAAAAACACATATTTCCTGACTGATAAATTTTTATCATTCGGACAGCATAATTTATCTAAATAAATATACTCACATTCGTGTAAATAAAATCACATTTTGTTCACAATTTATTGTGCCAACAATAAAGAGCCAAAAACCAGCTGTCAGCTGTTAAGTCTAACAGAGGTCAGATAGCTTCTGCTGAACGTGTGTTCACGCTTCCTCAGCCTCCACACCCTAGTTTTTCGATCAGCTCAATATAGAATCAGAGACCCTGAGCGTCGTCACCAGTGACAAGGATGAGGGAGACACCACACCCATGTCAATTCACTTGCCACGAAGCTCAGCATCCCAGCACCCGCTTTCCAATGGCAAAAGGTATAAAAGGGAAAAGAGATGGCTTATGTAGTTCAACTCAGAAAGTGTTTTCACAAATATTTCTTTTTCTTTTAAAATAATACCTACAATTTCTATAGCCATGTATAATTTACAAAATAGTGCCCTTGTTTTGTTTACTGGTCACCAGAACATACAGAAACTGAAGTTGCAGCCTGAATCTGTGCCCGGGACCTCCTGCCCACAGCCGCACTGAGCACGTGAGAGAGGAGGCTGCTTAGAACTCCCTGCTCTTAGGTGAGAGGAATAAAGAAGATGCATGATGTAGAAGGAACAGAGATGCTAATGGAGCCTCAGAGACTTTGCGATTCTGACGAGCTTTGTGAAAGAAATATTCCGATAGACAAAGGAGAACTGAGGCATGAAAGTGATCGTTTCAACCTCTAAGGAATTCAGTAAAATATTAGAACCACAACTAACACTAAACCAGAGGTTTTACCGGCACTACACAAAGAAAAGTCTGAGATTAAAATGCTGCATCTTTTTGTCGTTGTAAGGACAGCACTAGCGTAAGAGCTGCTTGTAACTGGTGAGTAAATCATATCGCTAATATAGTCAGTTACAAAAAATAAAATAAGCTTTTAAATGGAATGTATAATGGCAAGACTGCTGAAGGACATGGCAATTGGAAAGAGGTTTGTGAAGAGACACACACTATCAAGCAAAGTGGGAAGCCCTAGGGTCTGAAAATGGATTGTAAGTGAAAAGAAAATGATTGACCAGCTGCAGCTGGTCATCTCTTGTAACCATGCTGACTGTGGGAGCTGAAGTTCCTGGTGAGCTTCCTGCCCCACGGATTCCAACGAGACTTGAGCTCACAGTCCCCACGGCTTGTAAAAGGGCTCAATGTCCCCATGGTCCCTCTTTTGCCTTCACCTCCTACTGCCACGTGCACTGTCTCCGTGTCCTTTCACTGGTTTCAAGATAGTCAAAACAAATAATACCTTTTATTAAAAGTCACACATTGATCATGATGATCTATGGAGATTTTATTAAATATTTCAGAAGACAGGAAGAGTATGCTATCTCTCAGATTTTTAAATGTATCTTTGAGACACCACTTTCCTCAAAATTTCTCTGATAAAAATGGGATTCAGGGTCCTTCCCTGGTCCCGTCTCTGGACGGCTCCTCAGCTCATCTCCCAGCCCCTCACTGCTCTTGCTTCTCACTTGACCTCCTTTTTCTTCTCATTTCCTCCCCGCTCCACCTCCGGAGAAAACAAAAAATGAGTGCATAAAAAAAGGTGGTACATGCATACAATGGAATATTACTCAGCCACAAAAAAGAATGAAATCTTATCATCTGCAGCAGCTTGGAGTGACCTAGAGGGGATTGTGCTGAACGGAGTGTCTGACAGAGAAAGACAGGTGCCATGTGATTTCACTTATATGTGGAATCTAGAGAACAGGATAAACAGACAAACAGAAATAAGCTCATAGATACAGAGAAAAATTTTGAACAGTGCTGGATTGGGGGTTTGGGGGCATAGGTGGAGGGGCAGGGGGTTAAAAAGTACATGTTGGTAGTTACAAAATCGTGTGGGGATGTAGAGTATAGCGTGCGGAATACAGTCGATATTATTGAAATAACTACGTACAGTGTGTCAGATGGGCACTAGATTTATTGGGATGATCACTTTGTGAGTTACCGTATATAAAGTTTAATCACTATGCTGTATACCAAATCTCAGATAATATTGTATCTCAACAGTAACTGAAACATTAAAAATTATTAAAGAATAAAAAAATGGATATTTTAGATGAAAACTAAAAGCCTACACAACTTGGAGTCACACTATTAGGTAAATTAATTGAAGTAGTCTACTTGATATCCTAACAGTTCTTCCAAAACCAATTTTAAAGGCTTTGTTGAGTCATCCAGGCATGTTTTCGGAGAACACTTTAAAGGGCCAACAACTATCAGACGAGTATGTCAGTCAATGACCGTTTCTTCCCCTTCAAGTAACTGTATGTGCCCTTCGTCCAACCCAAGCCTTGGAACTCGTATCAGCATTAGAGAAACGTCTCTTTGACACGCCACAGCTGCAGGGTAACCCCGTGGTAATCAGCCCCTAGCAGGCCCTGCACGTGACGCAATGTAAATGCTGGTGCAGATAACCCACTGATCCAAACAAACATTAAACTGAAGTGGAAACACGCAGACCCCCCTCTGGTCTGAAATGATCGCTCTGGGAAGCAGGGGAGTTTCCTGAAGATGTACCAGAGCCCCTCAGCTGAGCCTCTCTGATCATTCCCAGGGGCCGCCTGGGCCGTCTGGCCACACTTCCTCTCTGATTTATTTTCCACCACACCAGTGCCCGGCGTGATTAGAAACAGATGCCAGTGCCAAGCAAGTCCAAGCACGCCTGAGCGCCTCCAAACCGCTTGGCTGCTTTCATGGGCAATTGCAGAGTGTGCCCTTCGAGAGAAGCTTTAATTAGAGTTCAGCTGACACAATAATACACATTTTTGATTGATTCATTTTTTAAAGTATTCCTAGTTTTCTATTTGGAAAGGCCAGGTGACTCCCTAGATTAAGAAAGCAGACAGTTCACAGAGGCTCAGCCTTAAGCACAGTGGACTAAGCAATGATGTAAAGCAGGGTGTCCAACCTTCTGGCTTCCCTGGGCCCCATGGGAAGAATTGTCTTGGGTCACACATAACATACACTTATACTAAAGATAGCTGATGAGCTAAAAAAAAAAAATCACAAAAAGAAAGCTCATAGTGTTTTAAGGAAGTTTATGAATTTGTGTTGGGCCACATTCAACGCCGTCCTGGGCCGTGTTCAACCCCACGGGGCCACAGGTTGCTTAAATGAGAGGGAATCAACAGTAGATTAGATGAAGCAGAGGCTTGATTCAGCGATTTGGAAGATAAGGTAGCAGAAAACTCCCCATCAGAACAGCAGAAAGAAAAAAGAATCCTAAAAGCAATGAGGATAGTTCAAGAGACTTCTGGGGCATCAGGCATACCAACATTCACTCCATAGGGCACCAGAAGGAGAACAGCACCAACAAATGAATAGAATTAGAAGAATTGTTGCTTTAACGAAGGGAGCCAGGGATGGGATCAGCCACCCACCAGTACCTCCTGCCCCTTTTTCCTCTCTTTTTGCCCTTGCCATCCTCTGACACTTCGTACCCTTCCCCGCCTTCCGTGCTCTGGGCGGTCTCGTTCTGGTTGTTGAGAACCGAGGCAGCTGCAGGGAAACTCCTGAGCTAAGCAGGAGCAGAGTTCTCTGGGCAGCCCTTGTGGAGGACAGCTGGTCTCAGCATGAGGGGGTCCAGCAGGCAGGGGTCGTGTCGCCTGCTGCCCCTGAGACGTAGGTAGCAGACCCTACATGGCTCTGACATGCCACCCTCTGGAAACAGGCTACTGAGACGGCGGGAACGCGAGCCAACACGAAAAGGCTGCCTAGAAAATCTCTTTTGGGTCTTGTTCACCCTTTCCCGGCTTCGAGCCGCAGGCCTGAGGCCGTGCTGTTGGCAGGAAGGACTGTGTATAGCTGCTGTTGGTGTTCGCATCAGCTGGGGAAAATGGAACCACACCAGGGAACACGGTGGTGCCAGTGAAGAGGACGGATTCGTCTAGTGTGCGTTGCATCTCTGCCTGTATCGCTGAGATATTAAAGAACCGGGCAACAGCTGAAAAGAAAAGCTTGGGCCTTGGAAAGAATGTTTAACTGCTACATGCTGTCAGGTTCTTTCATTTCATTATACTTTTCAGGACTTGGGACATAGTATGAGCCTTAAAAAGAAACTTCTGATGAATGTGAAAGAAGTTTTGGGCAAACACAGAACGAAAATTAGCACACTGTTCATCTGCAATGGAGAGTGCTAGAAAGCTTACACTCTTCCTTTTCTTTCTTCATGCCCTAAATAAATCTTAATTTTCTTTTATTTTTTGTAAAATATAAAGGCATACAAAAATGTCATAAAATTGCCTTCTTTTGCCAAAAACTTTTAAACTTATTTCCACCTTTTAAATAGGATTTTACAACTAGAGACAAATGAAGCTAACCTATATCAAGGTGATTTTTAATCGCATACAATAATTTTAAACACTCTGTTGAAAACCATAAAGAAGGAACTAGTTATACCAGCAAAGATCATTGGCATTACCATGTTAATATATTTCCCTACATCTTTTTTTATACATAACAGTACTTTCTACAACTTAAAAAACTGTATACTCTTCATTTTATTTTTAACACCCATTTTTGTAAAATATTAGGCATACAGAAAAATGCATGAAACAATCCCGCAGCTGACAAGAGAGGTGGGGAGGGAGAACCTCAGAGGCCACACGGCACCCCAGCAACGCTGGGGCTGCCCCAGCCCCCAGGCAACGAGCCTTCCCGCCAAGTTCATCTCTGTCAAGCACTGTTTGCTTAGGATTTTATTGCCCGGGTTGCCTGACCCCAGGGAGCAAAAGGCAGTATTCCATCCCCCATGGGATATTTTCTTTTTTTCTTTTCTCCTTGTGAATTATGAAGTGACCCTCTTCATTCCAGATACCAGCATTTTGAAGTTGGTTTCTGAGACTCTCCTCCCATGAAATGGCTCTGACCTCGGTGCTACTAGCATCGCACGTCCAGGTCTGGACCACAGAGGCCACATGCTGGCGTGCGATGCAGTCAGCAGGGCGCTGAGGAGGCCGGTGGAACAGGAGCCTGCTGGCTTTTCCCAGGGCCGCGTGTGCCCTCTCATACCATTCGCTGGGTACACACAGGCTTTTTCCATAAACACTTTGCTATTTCAATTTTGGAGGAGACAGTTTGTCTACAAATTAAACTAAGGTTGAAAAAAAATAATAAATCAGCCTAAGGGAAAATACATTGCCCGACACTCTGCCTACCTAGTCTTTAATCTCAATTTCAAAAGTGGTGTTGAAGATTCATTTCAAAATGAAAATTAGGAGTTTACTACAGAGTCGGGGTAGGACTCAAGGCTGAGTAGACAGGTAAGCAGCCACTCCTCCTACCCTGCCCTGCATTAGGCTGTGCTCCAGTCACTGTATCTAATCACCCAGATAGACCCACTGAGCTTCCTGCAGGTTCCAAACCACACAACCGAACAGTGGTTCCCATTTCCCTTCTCAGCAGAGACAGGATCAGATCGCACAGTCTCCTCACGGAAGCTCTGGCAGGATGGAAGGGCAGGAGGACAGAACGTTTACTAAGTGATAAGTGGTAATAACTATGTGCCCCTGCGTGATAACAACTCGAAATACAATGGAAACCCGGGTTTCTTGGTCTCCCACTCCAATGGGGAAACATTCCCCCGGCCACTGGATAAAAACTCGTCAGATTACAAGATTTGCTTTGCACTTTACCTATGAAATGATTCTATGGGCACCTGTCACAGTGTAATCTGCTTAGAAGTTCCTACTTACAGAGCGGGCGGTCTTAGAATTCACTCCGGACCCTTGGGCCTGTCATGTGTCAACAGTTGCCCCCATTCGGTGGGGCAGGGCCTTTCCATCAGCCAGAGCTTCCCGGGCATGTGAGGCCCCACTTCTAAGCATAGACCCAGACCACCCGCTTCTCCATCCACTGGGAGCTTACAGCGAACCAAACTGAGATTAAAACGTTCTTTTGATTTGTTAATGTCATTTTATCATTCACAATTCATCATAACAGCTACATCCATCTTTATATTTTTTAAATGTAAAAGTTAATTTTATAGGGATGCTGGGATAGCTCAACAGGTTGAGCACTTACCTTGCAATCGTGAGGTCCAAGGGATGGAATCCCAGCCCTGGCACGTGCAAACCCATGTGCTGAACTGCGGCACAACTATAACCGCCTGGATTGTGGCAAAGGTTCTCGCCTCCCGTGAGGGAAAGCCCCCAGTTCAGTTCCCGCCCAGGGTGGCCCCACAACCACCTGTGTGGAATGAAATTATGTCGCAACTAAAAATGTACAACTATGGAGACTGCTCTGGGCCCTCCCCCTTCTCTGTGTCTCTCTCTGTCTCACCTTCTCTCAAAACAATAAAATAAATCTTTTTTTAAAAAATAAGTAAACTTTATAGGACATGCACCTCTTAATTAAAAGGTCAGAGTATTTTTTGTTTCCCAATTACTTAATGTAACCATCGTAGAATATTAATTACTGCTAGAATAAGGTAATACTCAGCATTCATGCTATGTCTATTTTCCATTTTTATAGGCAAAAGTGCTCAGAAAATTTAGTCACATACACAAATAGATGATGTTGGAAGAGTCTATTTGTTTAGCATTCTCATTCAATTCAATCCTCTGCACTCCTTCACTTAATAAACCACATAGTGATCTAAATCAAAACTTAATTTTCGTGATCAGTCAGCTGGAGACACAGGCTAGTCCCCAATACTGTAGAAAACAAAGAGCTGGAAACCTACTGGTTGCAAAAGGCGGTTGCTACCGGAGCAGTAGCCATTCACAGTCTTGTTTTCTGAGAAGTATTAGCACGTTAATATGAACCACACCCATTATTGTTTCATTTAGAGGCAGCTGGTTAACTCGGCATATGCAGAAAGGGTTGGGGAATCAAGCTATTATCAATTCCAATGTTCTTTTTACCATTATAGTTATCTTATATAAGCTTTAAATAGCTCATCAAAATGCCAAAGCTGTGTGTTTAGCTTACTCAGTTACTACTGTATGGTTTTTAATGATAGATTGTTCATCTCTAATAATGAATAAAATTGGCCTACAATTTCCTTCCGTTTTTTATCTTTGAGATTTTATTACTTGGTGTCCAAGTTATACTAGCCTCATAAAAAGTATCAGGCAATTTCTACCTCATTTGCTATTTTCTCAGACTACTGAAAATAAAGTGATATTGAATATGTTACTTGAAAGTTGGGTAGAACTAGCATGAAAAATTGTGTAGCCTGGTGCTTTTATAGAGGGGGATGGTTTTGAATAACACTTCAATTTATTTTATGGTCATTATCTTTTCAAGTGTCTGTTTTCTTTTCTATTTATGTTTCTATTTGACTAGGAACCAACTTCAGCATTTTATAGTTTTTCCACATCATTGTGGAATGTAACCACATCATTTTCGTTTTCAGATTAGTATATTCTTCATACTACTGGCTTTTGATTTCTACATTATTTATACATGTAGATATAATTATTTACATTTTGTTTTCTATATTTTTTCTTCTATATTTTCTGAATAAGCTCTGCCATAGGTTTATTAGCTTATCAATCTTTGCAAAGAAACATTTTAGTTCTCATAATCAAGTGTATAAAGTAATAAGACGAAAGAAATACCATTCACAAGAAACAATTAAAGACCTAAAATGCTCATGAAAGAATATTTTGGAAATGCATTTGAATCTTATGAAGGAAATTATAAATCTTTATTCTATAGAAATTAAAATATTGTCTTATTTCTGCACTGAAAGATTAATATTATAAAAATATTAGTTCTTCCTAAATTACTTTAGTTTTAATTTTTTCCAATAAGAATGCCAAAAATCTTTAAAGAATTTTAATGCCGGAAAAAGGATTTTGAGTTTTATCTGGAAGAATAATTATACAAAAATAGCAAAGACCCTTTTTTAAAGAAAGTAGGGATTCACACACAGACAGCAGTTACTGAAATTTGTCATGAGACTACAATAATTTTTAAAATGCAGTGTTAGCACAAGAATAATTAGGTGAGTCAACCTACTTTTTAAAAATACTTTTGAAAGATATCCATGAAAGTAACAGAGACATTACTATTCACTGAATGTCCACGGTTTCCCCTACAATTCTCAACCAATCTGCATCTTGGTGGAGCCATGTCATTCGTGATGGGAGTCAAGGCCTACAGACGGGGGAGGGAGTTCTCCACGTACTATCATCCCTCCTTTGCTATCAAGAGTATAGAAATTCAGATGGCAACACCCAATATGGGAACAGCCTGAATCAATCATCATGTGGAGGATGAAGGATTAAGCTTCCCTAAAGATTCATCTAATTCTCACTGAATGCTGTATGAGCTAGATAAATCTCATTTATGTCCATCCATTGAGACTGAGGGCTGATTTGTTATCACAGCATAACTAGCCTATCCTGACTAATAAAATAAATAGGAACAACATTGGTATCTTTCAATTAATCATCTGAATTGAATACTATGAAAAATAAAGAGGTCAGCCCCCTGAAATCTTAGAAAGGGGGGAATGAAGTTTCCTTTGAAAGTTAGCCTAAAGAATGACCACTTTGTTGATTGGAGAAAAGACCCTGGGTCAGAGACAGCAGGTATTTCTACTCCTGGAAACTGAGCTTTTCGGTCATGTCTATCCCATCCCACCCCCACACCCTGGGACTATGAGAATGATGGAGAGGGGAGCAGGTGGGTACTATACACACAGTGGGTTGGTGTCACAGCTGAAGAGCACTGAGCTGAAGCCACCCCAACACTTTATAATGGGCAATGAGCAAATCTGCCTGATGTTTGCTCTGCAAAGAGACGTTATCTTTATTACACCCCAAATAAGCCAACTTGCTCTCTGTTAGATAGGGAGCCTCTACGCTTATCTTCCAAAGCTATTCTCTGTACAAATATCCTTGAAAATATAGTGTGGAACAAAAGGGCAGTTAGCGCCTCTGCTCACACATTGTGCAGACACAGAAACCCACAGAGAACTGCCCTCCAACAGTCATAAAAGCAAATAACCAGTTCAGTACGTCCAGCATAGGTATGAGTTTGCATGGGTCAAGAACCATCGACTCAGCTCTATCCCCAATTTACTTATAAGGAAAATTAAAAAAAACTTTTTTATCTTCATGAAGCAATGCTTCAGAATTGGGTCATCTTTCTCTCAGTCAACTTCTATAATAATGAAATTAAGGGAGAAAGGGGAAAATTAAATTCAAATTTAAGCTTTAACTCTACCCAAATGTCACTTTGATAGATTTACTTTCTTCAACCCTGTTTCTAAAGGTTCCCACATTTCATCGATATATCAATTTTGGCAAATTTCTATGTGTGGCATTTCCCTCTTTCCCTAGGGCAAGGTTTCCTCTTATTTGGTTTAACTTGGGTAGGAGGGTTTTTTTTTTCCACACTTGCAAAATTATAAGAAGTGAGAATACATGCAAACTCAAGCCAATGGCAAAGGGAGTTACGAAGTTCCTGGCAAAATCATTAAAGAGAACAGCAGCTGTCAGACTGGGCTCAGCAAACACCTAAACATCCAGTAAGAACTTGGCACGCCACTCAAAGCACTGTGCTTGGGTAGAACTAGAAGCCCCTTTGATGGACTCAAGCACAATGGAATAAGTGGAGGGAAAGTCTATGTAAAGACAACCAAACATGTGTGTCATCTATGATCATGGAAACTCTGAGGGATACCCTGACTAATTTGTTAGTGTTTCAGGGTACTAAAGGTTTTAAGACTACAGAGAATAATGTCTCAGCCACCAGGCAGTCCTCTGCTGTTACATAGTTGTGAAGAGCACTGTATTTTAGGCATATTACTTCTCAAAGAAAAATGTTTTCACTGTTTAAAAGGTTTCTTGTAAATTCTATTTTAGAGGTATTTTTAAAGGAACTCATCTTTGCTTTAGTCCTGTAGGAAAAAAAGTTACCATACTTATATGGAAAACTAACATAAAACATGGAATTTATAAAAATGAATGAAACTCTGAAATATCCGGGTGGCCTAGTACCTTTTAAAATTCCAACACCAACTCAAAACTTGCAGAAAACCTCATGAGTTGAACACAGACAATAGTTTAATCATTACCAGCGGGTAAGGGGGTGGGGGGTGGATGAGGAAGGTGGGTTCAAATGTACGGTGGCGGAAGGAGAATGGACTCTGGGTGGTGAGCTCACAATATTACACATAGATGACATAGTATAGAATTGTACACTTGCAACCTATATAATTCTGCTAACTGTATGTCACCCCAACGAATTTAACAATAAAGTAAAGAAAAAAAGAAAACCCCATGAGTGAGAGTAGCCTAAAAGCCTGAACCATGTATCTAAATATGCATCCATTTGACATTTTCTTTATGAAGCTGAATTGATAACAGTATGGTTTGTTCCAGAGGCCAGTTTCTAAAACATTTTGAAGATCTATGGGTTCATATCAGGATACAGCTATTAAAGCTCTAGACCAATTACTTTTTCTGAATACATTAAAAATTTGAATTAAAAAAAATCTTTTTAAATACTTCAAGGCTATTATTTAGACAAATGATAAAAAACAAACATTTTAAACATCAATTTAAAAGCCTTGCAAAAGAATGAGGTTTGTATACATTCTTGGCTGATACTGTATAGGAAATGTAAAAATTTGAGCTGACACAAGTCAGATCTGGAAATGTGAATTTAGCGCTCACCTACATGTCAATGTAAAAATGTCCAAACCTGTAGAGAACTTTTATGAGTTTATTTGAGCCAAACTGATGATATGTTGGGAAACAAGATTACAAATGCTCCGAATAACGACAATTTGGAGTTCCGTTTAAAATTAAGGAGGGAACCAGCTTCAACAAATTCAAGAAGCCTGAAATCACACAAAGCATATTCTCTGACCACAGGGCTTTGAAACTGAAGATCAACTGCTGGTCAAACCTTAGGAACAGTGTGTGACAAGTTTCATCAGTCAGTTGTGAGCGAAGGTTGAGAAAAGGTGTGCTTTAAAGTGTGCCATAAATCATGGATCATGAACAACGCATCAACATAAATTTCTGTCGACTACCTCATCCTCCTTTTTCACCGGATCTGGCACGGTGTGGAGTGTGGCTCTTCCCTAAAGTCAACACAACCAAGAAAGGTGAGCGTTCTGAATCGATTCAGGACATCGAGGCAGCCACGACAGTGCAACTCGACACTCATGAAAGAGGACTTGCAGACCTGCATCAGGAAGCGCCAAGAATGGTGGGATAAGTGCATTAGAAACGAGGGCGAGTATTTTAAGGGGGATTGATGGCAATGTGTCTTTTACTGTGAAAATCTTTTTGATTTAAACATTCACTGTTCGTTTTTTTATCACACCTTGTGTGGGGGATAAAACTGAAAACAACAAGCGAAGGAGGCAAAAAAAAAACAAAGAGGCAAAAACTCATAGACACAGACAACAGCTTAAGTGGTTCCCAGAGGGTAAGGAGGTGGGAGGAGTGAGAGAGGAGAGAAAAGGAGGTCAAATCTACAGTGATGGAAGAAGAACTGACTGGGTGGTGAGCACACAATGCAGCACTTAGATGATGTAATGTAGAACTGTACACTTCAAACCTACATAGTTTTATTATAATACTAACCAATGTCATCCCCAATAAATTCAATTTTAAAATGTTATGTGGGGGGAAAGCACACACGTGGTTTTTTCTTTTTTTTTAAGATTTATTTTTATTGTTTTTGACAGAGAAAGAGAGAGATACAGAGACAGAGACAGAGACAGAGAGAAGGGGGAGGGCCCAGAATAGTCTCTATAGATGCACATCATTGGTTTTTCCACATAGTTTAATTCCACAGGTGGGTGCAGGGCTGCACAGGGCAGGAACTGGGCCGGGGTCTTCACCCCGGTGAGAACCGAACTGGGGGCACTCCCCAGTTCAGCATATGGGTCCTCACAGGCCGGGGCCAGGATTCGATCCTCGGTCCCTGGGCCTGCAAAGTGAGCACCTAACCCACTGAGCCATCCCGGCTTCCCCACACGTTTTTTAAATTTTTCTCTTTAAACGATGATAATAGCATGAACAGTGCATTTAAATATTAGAAAACCTCATGCATGTGAGTACACCCACTCCTAGCATTACAAAGTCGTGAGTTATCAGGAACTCCTGCTGCTCATGTTTCAACCACACACTTGATGAACAAACTACAAGTTTTCAGATTGTGACTGCAGATTTTCTGAACTTGGCTAAGCCTTCTCGGTCTATAGTCTACATCTTCTGCACAGAGCTCAGTAGATAGTGGGCACTCAGTGAATAGTCACTGAGTGACTGTGTGTTTATTCATTTACTCTCATTATCTACATGAATCCACTCCTCAATACATATTAAGACACAATTTTTCCAGTAGCATGAAATTCGTCACATGTATAAATATTGTTGAGTATCAAAGTAGGCACTATGAGGTATTCAAAGTAAGAACAATTAGAATTAGAATATTATCTAGGCAAAAAGTTTCATTAATAAGAATTGAGAATAATTAATACAGAGATTCATTAATTTTTACTAGTATCTCTCAAAAAAGAGTTTTCTTTATCTTGCTAATTAGATCACAAAACTAGTGGACACTAGAGTCTATCATAGCAATAATATTTGGTATTGG
>PVKE010008893.1:17374-46476 GCA_004027555.1 Craseonycteris thonglongyai | reverse complement strand
AAAAATTTTAAAGCCATCAGCTGTTAGTGTATTTTATGTGTGACCCAAGACAATTCTTCCAATGTGGCCCTGGGAAACTAAAAGTTTGAACTCTCCTAGGACAGTTTGGTGCAGCCATGTTTGGAAAATGTAATTTGCCACAGGATCTAACTCTATTTAGAGCAGGAGGTGGTGAAAAAAAACCCAAAAACAAACAAAAAAAGAAAACAAACCTTAGCTGTGTTGGTGTTTCTACTGGATTATGAAGGCCCAGAAAAAGTTGGCCAATGAATAAGAGAAGGTGGTTATTTTGGATAAAAGGTAAAAAGAGTAAAAGTTCTAGAGGTATGAGATGGATTTATGTCTAAAAAATTTCCTATAGCTCATTGTGTTTAATTTTCTTTGAATGGTAAAGGTGTGAGCTTACCAGTCTTTGTCTTTTCTTAAAAGAGTGCCTTGATTTCTACTAGTCAGATTGAAGCCATTATACCTGGGAGAAATGGAGCCTGGTATTGGGAGACTAGTCTGCCCACTCTTCTACCTTCTGCTCTGCCTGGACCCACAAAACGTGTTGAGATGTTCTGGGTAGTCAGTTTCCTTGTTGCAGCAGGATCATACATGTTTCCAGGGTCTGGGTATGAAATGGTGGGGAAGAAAATGTCAGAGGCCAGCACTTTTGCTCTAGACATCCTCATCTGGCCATTTTCAGTACTTGGAAGAATGTTCTTTATGCTGACATCTGAGAATACAATTCTGTTTTTAAGACTGTCAAGAAGACTCCTCAAACTTCATTGGTATATCTTATTTCAATCCTTTCAGCTCTTATTAGAAAAAAATCACAACTGCTTCTTATTTTCTAACCAAGATTACTTGCTGGGACAGAGGAAGCACACTGTCCTGTTCTGCCTTTACTCCATGAAGTTGTACAACAGTTGCCCACCATCAGCTTGGAAGTGCCAGTTATAAATACATTCATGTTGCTGATTCTTTCTCCCTTACCCTCCATAATTTATCCAGGGACCAGTTTTGATGTATACGATATTTCTTCCTTCTTTCATTCTTTTACATTCTCTTTTCCTCCACTCCTAGAACTTTCTCCCTAAACTATTGAAGTGGCCACTGATTGGTTTTCCAACTTACTGTCTTCTTGCTCCTACCACACTTTAACATCACTAGGACCTCTTTACAATGGGCATTCAACAAATGCTTGGTTTTTCCTAGAAGACAGTTATTGAATTGCCCTGCCACATTGTCTTCTCCAGCACGGATGATCCCCTATCCCCAGAGGGTGGCTCCCTGTGCTTCTCTAACATGGCTCAGTGTGTTTTCTACCATGAGTCAAATGATTTCTAAATAGAAACTTTCTGGTAGCACCATCATTAATTAGCAACTTTTATTAGAATGCCTAAAAGAAGCTAGTTGGAAGAACAATGTGCTTCCATCAAAACTAATAAAGTTTGGAGGTTGCCTGCTTTAAAACTGAATGAATGAATGAATGAATACAGCCCTTGATGGTTAATTGTTTATGCAGAGTTTATTCAACTTCTCTTTTCCTGGCTTTCCCTTCCCTTCCTTGTTCCTTGATACTCTCACCCACTGCCTTCTTGTCCTTTCCCCTTAGAATTATAACTATTTGTCTTTTAGCTGAGTACATTATATCCTATTCATGCCTGATTATTAGCAGCTAAAAACCCTTATACCACCAATTTATGCAATGGCTGCCTCTGTTGACAAAACTGGTTGCTTCTTGAGGGTGGGGATCATGTCTTATTTATCCCTTTAAGCTCTGTAATTATAGCACAGCATGTGGCACACAGTAGATGCTTGGTAAATACTTAATGACTGAATGAGTGAACAAATTACTAGCAAGTAATGTTATTTTGCCCATTTTAGTAAGGCATCCAAGTGAGACCTAGGATGGTAGTCTGTCATGATCCCATTGAGAAGCTCCTGGAGCGTTGCCCATGTTGTCTATTCGGCCAAAGACATTCTTCTCATCATTACCAGGATGTCTCCTACTCACTGTGGGTAGATCTTAGCTTAGCTGTCGTTTCCTTAAGAAGCTTTCCCTAAATCTTTCTCACCAAATTTCAGTCTCCATTTCTTGCTAAGTTAGGACTTCTTATATATGTTCCTTTGTACATTTCATGTCATAGGAAATTACATATTTTACTGTTTCTTATTAATTATCTATATTTACCGTCAAACTACATGCCTCAGGAGAGAAAGGTTATGAGTATCTTGCTTCAATTGATCCCCAGTGCCAAACAAAGTGCCTCATCTTACTGCATTCTCTGCATAAATGTGAATAAAAGTAGGTATGAATGATTAATAAAAACATACCCTTCCCTGTGAGTCTTGGAATGTTTTTCTCTTCCATTTTCTTCTCCTGCCATAGATACCCTCTATAGAGTGATGATTGTGCTGTGAAAACAATAGAACCACAATAAAATATAACACATTCAATGCATTATACAAAACCCCAGCAACATCTTTTATTTATGCTTTTGTCTAAAAATATTTCAGTGCCATAAAATATGCAGGAGTGAGAAATGCGTGGCCCATAAGTTCTCCTTAAATTGAAAACCTGAGATGACTGATGGACTTGGGTTGTTGCCTCTGCTGTCCATTGTGAATGGGCCATCCCAGCTGTTCAGAGCATCAGAGATGCCATCCATCTTCTGAGAGGTGTAGATTACTGTGAGGAGCATTGAGCCATTGTATCTAATGATTGACTAAATTAATAATACTAATAAAGTTGGTTCTGGAATAGTAGTTCTTGCTCTTCATGCTTCAGCTGCTGTGAGCTGTCAGAACAAAGCACTGCAAGGGAAACCCACGATGTGAAATTCATGGGCTCACTGAGCACAGTGAGAATAAAGACTGACTTCTCCAACCCTTCCTTATCTGGAAGTGATAAAATTGATCTAAATGGTTCTTTTAGGACTGGGGCTAGTAAGGAGGGATTAGGGATCGGAGGAGAAGTAAAGGTGCCTTTATTTCCTGAAAAAGTCCTCTTGAAGCCTTGGCTTAGTTCTGAGAAGCATTTTGCATTTCAAAGCAACCCTGGTAAGGGGTGGGTGGGTAAGAGTGGGTGTGTTGGTTATATACCTAATACCGGTATTCCAGATCCTGGGTTCTCATTTCCTCATAGTTCCGATTTAGGTACTTGAAAGAGAATGAGTCCTTCGTAGAGGTGTTGTCCTGTATCCCTACTTAATTCCAGAGAGGCATGCATACCTTTTAATTTGTCATAGGAACATTTTTCTATGTGGAGGGCAACATGAAATGCTTATGAGACGTTCTAACCTTGGATGAATTCCATTTTAGAGGGTTTGGGTTTCAGCTTACATCTGTTAATGGATGCTTTTTATCTATTTAGGGAGAAGTAGGAAGCATACAGGGCTGAGGTGTCAAAATTGTCCTGTGTTCAAATGTTAGCCCTACTGAGGTTTTCAGCAAGTTATTAAATCTGTAAAATATAACTAATGGTTCCTATACTTATATCAGTTAGAACTTATTTGAGCCACAATGGAAGTAAATAAAAATACTAGTTATTCAAACAAAATAGAAGTTTATTTTTATTGCATATTAAAGAGTTTGCTAAAGCAGATTCATGGAATCATTGGGAATCAAGGCGCTTTATCCTGTTCTTTTCCATCCTCCACATGGAGTTTCTACTTCATGGTCCAAGATGATGATTGAACTCCAACTTGGTCTACAGTTCAGCCAACAGGAAGGAGAAAGGGCGAAAGAGGCATATGGCCACCATTTTTAAGAGTGCTTTCTGGAAATTATACACTGCTCTGTCAGGTGTCATGCTAGCTGCAGGGGTCAGGGGCAGGCTGGCAAAGGTACGTTTATTTTAAGTAGTCATGGGCCCTAATAAAAGACAAGAAGAATGGATCTGGGAGGACAATTACAAGTTTTTGCCACCTTCCCTCGCCTGAATACTGTGAGGATTAAGTGCTACAGATGCACTTCATAAACTGTTAAGTCTCGTATCCTTGACAAGATTTTATTTTTTAAATATTGTTAGTCCTATTCTAATGGCTAAGAATTTGGAAAAATAGAGACAAGTTAAAGGAATTAGGGTTGTTCATTTCTTAAAAGGGCAATTGTTAGGTTAAGTTTCATTCTGGAGAGTTATTGTTGAGATCTGTTTTATGAAGGTTTATTAAAAGAAAAACACTTGTCATTTATTATTTACCCACATAGAGGATGAAAGCAACTGAGAGATGAATGGTCCATCTCTTTCATTTTGCAGATGAGGAAATGAGGGCCAGAGATTGGATGTTATTTTTTCAAGATCATAAAGCTGGTGAGTGGTACACTCAGAATTAAAAACCAGAATCCCCTGCAGAATATTTAATATCCTATCCGTTGAATGTCCCTACCTCCCCCAAATGAAAGTCAACCATAAAATGAGAGGTGATTAAACTAGCAAGGGAAGTTGTGGTAGGGAAGTTGCTAGAATTTTCTGAGCGTGGAAGCTGAGTTGACTTCTGTCTTGAGGCGACCCTCAGTCCCCTGCTTTCCTTAGGATTGGAGCTGAAATTCACAGGGGCTCATGCAGCATTTTCTCTGTTTCCTTTTGATATTGAATGCCCCATGGCTACACTGTGGTTCCATTCTTCTCTCATGAAATCTGTTTCATGTCTTGCTTGTTGTTTGGTCGCTGTATTCTGAATTCAAGGAGGCTCCGTTTCTCAGCTTCTGGTGCAGCTCAACCCACTCCTCTAGCAGCTGTGCCCCAAGGGGTGGAGAGAGTCAGTTCTTTCTGAGTGTCACAGCCCTCTTTGCATTTCTTCCCTCACATCAGGGAAACCTATCTCTATCTTCCAAATGTGACCTTTTGCTTCTTTTATGAACACCGGTAAACTCTTAGCACACTCCAGCAGTGCCAGCCAGCTGCCTTTCTGACTTCTCACTTGAATTTCCAAGGGGTGTTGCTCACTAGCGGCTGAGGTGTTTGTGCTTTGTGTCTTAGGCATGCTGTTTTGTTTTAATGCTTGGCGGTCTCTTGTTCCTGTTTTGCCCCTGCCTTTGTTATTCTCTTTGTTGCCCTGTTTAATTTAAGATGACTTTGATTCTTTGTCCCAGCAATCTGTTTTCTGCTGGGTCAGGAGCTTTCAGCCACTCTCCTTTCCTAATCTCTGGCAGGTTAAATTAATTCATATAATTTTGCTATACTAAAAGTGGGAAGCATTTACTTTACGAAATAGCAATTATCTATGAATGAATCTACCCTGTCTCTAGTTATGCGATCCTAGTACATGTGACTTGTTTCTCCTTTAGACCTGGGTTATTAAAAGTGGATCTATATGGCAGAAATTCTTAGTTATTTAATACCAATTAACAGACCTCTGCTTTGGGAGAATGTGAGAGAGGGGCAATTGTTCTCAGCTATAGAAATTATAATTTCCATGCTATGTATTTTTAAACACAATAATAGACAAAACATATTAGTTCATGCTTCTGTTGCTCTGAAATTATTTTAATGTGTTTGTGTTTGGCTTCCTCACCCAAGACTAACTCTGGGTGAAAGCATGTCTCTTTATAAATCTCTATAATTTTAGTATAATGTCTTACATGCAGTGTAAGTCATTGTACCATGACTAATATAGTAGTGAAATGGGAAAACATTAATAAATATTAGAATGATGAAAAAATTAAAATTTCCAGTCTCTCTTTTATTTAGGAGTGGCCGTGTGATGATGTTCGCACCAATAAAATGGGAATAGACATCTAAGCTGGGGATTTCTGGGGATTTCTGGGATTTCTTATCTGGGGATACCCCATAGATGCCTGCTCTTTCTTCTCTGTTCTTTCTCATTTCTGCTCCTTGGAATGTAGACGTGATGAATGGAACTGCCACCGCCATTCCTTGAGAGAAAGGCTCAGAGAAATCGAGGAGACTCCGGGTCTAGAATTCTGGACCACTAAATTAATGTCAGGGATCTCCTGTCTCCAGAAGACTTGTTAAAAAAAGAAAAGTCTGATGAGTTTGCATCCTTGTTATGGGGGGTACTCTGCTTCTCTCAGCTAAATGCAATTCCTGAGTGATCCATTTATAACTAAGTGAATTGAGTCTCTGTGGTGGACACTGATATACCACCCAGATTCCATACGAGGAAGAATTTGTCACCTGGTCACTGGCAATGCTGTCAGCAAGAAATCTTTAACTGACAGCCCTGTTGGACATTACTTAATTTCAGAGAGCCTTTTCACCCAAGGTCACTCCCCTGACTAGAGCGGCCCACAATCAATATATGATCAGTTAGGCATATAAGAACCTGGCCATGTTGATCCAACTTGGGACAATTCCAAAGGGCTCTTTAGAGCTCCTGTGGGAGTATCAGTGGTTGTCATTGGTTCCACATAAGCTTTATTTCTCCCTCTTTTAACCCCTGCTCTTCTCCCCTCTGGAGCTTCCACAGGCACTGGTTTCAAGAGCACTCCTAAATACGAGTACATACCTTTGCATTAGGCTTTGTTTCTGGATCTGCTGCTCAGAGAACTCAACCTATGATACCAGCTAAGTTGCTCTTCAGTCCACAGCTGTGCACTGATATCCTATCTAGTACCAGGCTCTATGCTCTGACTTGTTTGGTGGTAGTGGTGGGAGGGGAGCACAGAGATGAATAAGATACAGTCCTTATTGAGAAGCAGCCATAGTCTACTGTGAAGGAGTGAGATAGGTAAACAAACACTTCGTTTTGGGTGAGGAACCCAATTATAGTGGTAATTATATGGGAATATATGGGCCAGATTAAAAAACTGACTGAGAGTACCAGAGATATTCTCCCAGAGAATGTGTGGTTTGGGAGGAGTCTTGAAGGATGTGGAGATGTTTACCATATAAAGTAGGAGGTGAAGGGTATTTAAAAAAGGAAAGTATACATTAAAAAATGTAAGAGCTTAGAAGGGCATGGCATAATTGAAAAATAATTAATTTTCTGGTAGGAGGAGAGACAAGTGAATTGAAGCCAGATAGTAGAAGATATGTCTTTAGGAAACCATTGATATTTGTTTGTGTCAAAGTAAAAGTTATATGAAAACTTGAGGGTTGATGAAAGACCAACTAGTGGTCATGTAAAAGGTAGATTAGTTAGGGAGAGTCCAGAAGTAAGCAAATCAATAAAGAGCCTGGTAGGGTATTGAGGCAGTGATGGTGGGGAACTAAACTAGGGCAGGGGCTGGGGGTACAGAGAGTATGTAATAAATTTAGAAAATTTTGGTGGAAGAATGGAGAGTTTGGAGTCTAGATTGACATGGGTGGTCAGAAAGAGGAAGGTGTCAAAGGTGACTGAATTTTGGCTGGTGAGATGTTGTCATGGTATTCTCAAGAGCCAGAATAGGGATTAGGAGAGATTTAAGGTATCTAAGACTTTGAGAAGACAACTTGCTATAGATTTTTAGCACACAGAACCATCCCAGGGCTGCCCAAGCAGGTTTTTAATACACTGATGTATTTGTGGTATTTAAAGCTATGCACTTGAGTGATATTATTTAAAGAAAGGGTGTAGAATATAAGAAAAAAAAAAGGCGAAGACTAGCTCCTTTGGGAAGCCACTGTTGTAGTGCCACCTGAGAAAATACTGCTGAATTCTGAGCGGTGGTGATGAGTAAGTATTTGTGTTCCCACTGCCCTTCATTAGCATGCAGCATATCCCCCTCTTTGTTCACTATTCTAGAATAGTCTAGTCTAGACTAATGGGAAGATTTATCCTTTTGTATATTCATTGGCCAAAGGTTGTCTATTTTCTATGCCTTTGAACTCTCTTTATCATATTGAAGGGAAAGTAGCATTCTCACCAGTTATAATAACTTATTTCCCTTTTAACAAGATGGGATGGCCCAAACTCAGAATCATAAAGTGACTGGCTTTTATAGAAAGCAGGGGACTTCATGCAATTTCAAATCCTGAATCCTTGAATCAGTACAATCCAACTCAATCATGAGCATTTACTCTATAAATTCTTCAAAAGCAAGAACTTTCCTATTTGTTTTTGAAAGTCTCGGTGAGGAGAGAATATTTCATAACTTTGTGTTGAGCTGAATCAGATGAAACAAAATCAAGCCTGTAAATATCTCTTCAATAAGGGATATTTTATAATTGCTACCTGACTCCAAATATGAGTTTTTCTGCAAAGATGGGTAATATACATATCTAGGTTCAGAAAGACTAAAATGGAGGTATATTGTAATATACAGGTTCTGGCAGAAAATGCCCTTTTTTAAGTTTACCAGCTCATCAAAAAAAAAAAAAAAAAAAAGTGTTACTTCTGCCACACCCTGTGTTTGTGATTATAGTCAACGATGAAACCCAAACTCATTTTTATATGATATGGTGTTTTAGTCTGTTTGGGATGCTATAACAATATACCATAGATGGGGTGACTTATAAACAACAGAAATTTTATTTCTCACAGTTTTTTGTTGGGGAAGTCCAACATTATGGCACCAACAGTCTTGGCATCTGGTGAGAACCCACTTCCTGGTTCATTAGACAGCTGTCTTCTCACTGTATCCTCACATGGCAGAAGGAGCAAAGGAGCTCTTGGTTGGGGTTTCCTTTATAAAGCTTTACCCTCACAACCTAATCACCTCCAAAGGCTCCATATTCAAATACCATTATATTGGCGATTAGGTTTCAACACAAGAATTTTTTGGGAGACACGTCTCTGTCCATAGCAGGTGGGTACAAATGCTCAAAGTCATTGATGGCTGAGGCAGTAGGAAATACTGGACTTGGGACTTGGATATTGAAACTACTCACCATGTAGAAGAATAGCATTTACATTGTTGGATAGCGTTCTTCCCAGGTATTAAAGGCAAACTCGTGAAACCGGTGTTATTCATTCAAAGACAGACTCAGCTGTCATTTGTGAATATCTTCTGTGTGCTAAGCACTGTGGTTTATTTTTGTCATTTTGCATTGCTTGTCACACAGGAGGTACTAGTTATTTAATCCTTCCAGTGTTTTCTATGATATAAGCAATAATATATGGTAACCCTGATTTATAGATGAAGAAACCAAGACTGGTTTGACAGACTTAGTCATACAACCTAGGTCTCAGATTCAAAGATTCAAACTTGGGTCTAATTGACTCAGAGTATTTACTCTTTAAAATATGTCCACGCTGTTTCCATTGAAAACTTCATTAAAAATGTATGCAGAGCCTCAATAAAGGGAAATAAATACAACTTACAGATGTCTTAATTCTCTTAGTGTGTTATTCATCCCAGGGTCAGGAAATATGGGGGAGTTTGCAGACTTGGTCTTGACTATGCCCTGTTTCAGATCCTGCCATTTCTTTTAGTGTTTTATAGCAATGATTAAAATGAGCTCAATCAGTTTTTGACTTCTTTGTATCTTGGCCCTCCTTTCCTTAGGTCCTATGCAACCAGTAATCCTCAGTAAATATCCAAACTATTTCCAGAACATTATCATTGTAATTTTGTATGTCAGTGGCCTTAGAAGCTTCTAACTGGTGGATTGGCTCTTTATTATGACCATCCATATCTCCCACACGTAACCCAGAGACGTGCGTTTTCATGCTTTGTTGTGTGATGTGCTAACATAACTTTATAGGCACAGAGGTATAACTGAAGACAAGCAGTTAAAGACTGAAGCACTTTGGCTTGTCTAAATAATAACTTTGAGGTTGTCATTATTCTGTGTACATGAGAAATAGATGGAATCCAGGAGAAGATGATTGGTGTGAGATAAAGGAAAGGAATAAGAAAATAATTGCTGAGTAAGAAGGTGTGAGATGATGGTGTCATTCTGTGGATGGATTTGCACTGATGTTTCTATTTTAATTTTGTTCTGGTCTAAGTTCAATTGGATCAGAATCATTATAATTTGGTTATCCAGGGACAGATTCTCTGCACATCTTTTTGCATTAGCATCTGACACAAGTTTTACCTTTTGATGTAAGGTTCTTGAGAAACAAAAGAGCTTTAGGCATCAGCAGAATCATAGCCTAAATCCAGGAACCTCTGTATTCTGAATTGGACAGAGTTCAGTGGTTGGCAATATCAGCTCCTTATTGAAATCATTTGGACAGCATTAATTCTCTATCTGGGTGATATATTCAAACTACCTTTAGAAAATACAGGTGCCTGAGTTTTACCTCTGGAGAGTCTATTTTTACTGGCCCATAAAATGAGCTAGGAAATTGAATATTTAAAAAAACCCTCCCCCACTCCCACACACAGTATTTTCTAATATGCAGTTTGAGAACCACTCAGAGGTTGAAAACCACTGAGATAGATACTAAATTTTGGGAAAGGATCAAGAGCAAAGCTTGGCTCAAGTTGCAAAAATAGCCAAAAAAGGTCAACTGCAGGTGGTTTTCAATGATGAGCATTGGTAAATCAGCATTCTGAGGACTACCGAAGTGCCGGTAGTTGAGTAGGCAAAATAAGGATCCAAGCTGGGATTTGTGACTGGCTTTCTTGGGGTGCTTTATGACTAGGTTTATTATACAAATTATCATCTAAACAACACATTTTTCAAAATGTAAAGGAGTACTATTAATAATTACACTGAAACAACAGGCATAAACAAATATTATCTTGAAAATATTAGAATGTATGGTCACGTTAGTGTGGATCTTATTTATGACTTTTAATACTAAAATCATCAGGCTAATATAAACTTCTTCTTTATAAATATGTGCAATTGAAAGTATTTAATGTTTTTTATCTTTGATAAAATATCCCCCCAGCAACCTCTGCTTCTTTACACAGTGGTTCTCCACCTTAGCTGCACATTAGAATCACTTAGAACCTCTAAAATCAAATACTAATACCTGGTCTCCCTACTTAAGAAATTCAGATTTGGATGGGCAGAGTCCAGATGTTGCTATTCTTGCAAAGCCCTAATTTGCTGCCATGGTTGAGAACATATTGCTTAAGAGGGAAGGGGCTGCTGAAGCTCGAAGTGTTTGAATCCCCTCTGGAGGATTGATAAGTGACAATGTTATAAAGATTAGTTGTGACATTTTGTATTATATAATAAGTCTTGTTGCTTTATAGCTACACCTCTGGATGTGCTTCATCCTGTTTGCTATAGAAATTATATGACCATTATGTGACGGTTTGGGGAATTATAGTCTTTAACTTGCTGTGGCCGTGTGAAGGCTTTGGCAGCGATTATTTCCAAATGTTTCACTAATGTGAGGGCATTTGGGGGAGAAAATGTCTAAAAACCCTTTAATAGAACTTTTAGAATACCATGATATCACCCTAGGATGTTCAAGTGTAAAATGTTCTCCATGGATGACAAGTAAAGGAAAGAGAAAAACTCCCTTTGTGTTTTAGGTAAATATTGAATACTGCCTCTTTGTAAACATAGCCAATTTTTTTTTTTTTACCAACTTTTTCTTTTTTTAATGCACGGCTCTGTTGACAGTCAGTGCTTCTCTGCTCTTTTATTGCTGATTCTGGGGCTGCTTGTTTTTGAGCAGTAGCTCATTGCAATCTGTCAGAGGAGGGGAAATCAGAAAGGAGAAAGGAAACTCAACTACTCTTTTCATTAAGGGATCTGGTGATAGGGTTGAATGGGAGGAGAGTATGAAGCTGGGTTAAAATTATGCTTTTTACATTATTTGTGTGATGTAGCTCATTCATGTTTTTTTCACTCCTTATATTCTCAGAGAACAAATCATGATCAAACCTTTCATTTTTTTCTTTCAAGAATTTAAGAGGGAAAGCTGGGATGGCTCAGTGGGTTAAGTGCTGGCTTTGAAGCCCCGGGACGAGGATTGAATCCGGGGACAGAGGATCAAATCCCGGTCCCGGCCCATGCGGACTCACATGCTGAACTGGGGTGTTCCCCCAGTTCAGTTCTTGCCGGGGCCTATGTGGGAGGCTCCCGGCCCAGTTCCTGCCCTGTGCAGTCCTGTGCCCGCCTGTGGAGTGAAACTATATGGAAAACTAATGTCAACTATGGAGACTGCTCTGGGCCCTCCCCCTTCTCTCTGTCTCTCTCTGTTTCTCTCTGTCAAAAATCAATAAAAATAAATCTTAAAAAAAAAAAAAAGAATTTAAGAGAAGTTGAAGATATAATTGTGTGACTGAACTTATAAAATGTGAACAATTGATATTTTAAAAGTAATAAACATCCTTAGAGGAATGTGTGTAGCTGTTCTAAAAAGTTGAGTTGTCAAGAAAAGATACTTATTTGCATAATTTGGAGAACTGATTTCCCTCCAAACACCTGTGTGGTAGTATTTATATGGATTACATCTGGTGTGAGTTGTTTTTTTTTTTCTTTTTATTTCTTTAAGCACCTAGCACCTGCTTATAATTGGTTGTGTTAGAAGAAATGAGGGTTGTATTAGATTTCTCAGTGGATTCTACAACATAATTAGTCCAGTAGTGCAATGATTGAGCAACAGAGAGATTGGGAGATGGAGAGGCAATGGGGGCTAGAAGAGGGTTTCCTTCTGACATTCCAAAGAGGTTTTCTTTCCCTGACCCTTCTCCCCAAAAGCAGGAACCCAAAAGAACATTCTGTCCAGAGTCAAACAGCACCAATTCTACACAACTGTAGAATGTCATATTTAAGGCCTTAGGGGATTTTTAGCCATCCAACTCCTTTCTAGAAGGTGAAGAAAATAAGGCGCAGGGAGGCAGAAATGTTTCCCAAGTCAGCTAATTCAGTCTTCTACTAATAGTTTCTAGTCCATTGCTCTTTACTCTGCATCCCACTGTCTAGCCAGGTGTTCGTCTGGAACCCTAGGGCTCTCTACTCGCTTGTTCTGGGGACTCTACAAATGAAGGAACATTTCTTGTCGAACAGGGTGACTGATCTGCCACAGGAAGACTCACTCTTTACTTTTACCTTATTTGTGTTGCGAAGTTCTACAAATGATTTTTGAGGTAGAGAAAGAAACCACAATTTGTTTTGGTACTAATAGTATTAATTACACGAATGGATCTAAAGGGTAAATGCTCTTGAATGCAGTGTTGAAACCCTAGAATCTGGCACTGGGATTGGAACAAAGTTATCTGTCAGGAGGTTCTTGTTTAAAGAATATGAGAAGAACCACAGAAATGGAAGAATGTGATTTAGGACCTTAGTTTCTCTCATTGTGTAAGTCTTGAAGGCAAAGATTTGACATCTGTTTCCAGGTGGAAATACACACATCTAAGTTAGGGGGAGCTATGTGTCTTGTAAACAGACATAATTAACAAAAATCATACCCTCTTAGTCCAGTGAGTGAATGACATCATGTGTCATCATGGGGACAAGCATGGGCTCTGGTACATAACTGGGTTCAAATATCAACCTTACCATTTATTAGCTGTGTGAAATTGGGTGTGCGTTCTATGCTTATTTTGCTCATCTGTAAAATGGGGACAATAACCACTACCTCATGGGAAGATGAAATGTTTTGTGTTTTTTTTTAATATATTTTTATTTATTCATTTATTTTTGACAGAGAGCGAGAGACAGAGAGACAGAGAGACAGAGACAGAGACAAAGAGAGAACTGAACTGGGAGAACTCCCAGTTCAGCATATGGTTCCACACGGGCCGGGGCTGGAGCCGGGATTTGATCCTCGGTCCCCAGCACTGCAAAGTGAGTGCTTAACCCACTGAGCCATCCCGGCTTCCCCAAAATGTTTTAAAGTATATATAGCTTTAGTGTTTGGCACATATAAGTGTTCAATAAATATTAACAATTGTTGTTATCAGTCAAGAAAGATAATGCCTAGAAAACCCTTTGGTGGACATCTCCTCCAAGGTTCTATCATTTCTCAATAGGTTTTTCTTCCTACCTTCATGGTTGTCATTCACGTGGGTGTTTTTTTCCCAATGACTTAGTGCAAAAATTGCATGTGAATGTCTTATCTAGCTGTTGACTGGATTCATCATGTCTGCACAACCGTAGGATGTTAGAGCTGAAAGAAATCTTTAGAATGTTTAGAATTTATAGTGCCTTTGATTTCCTGGCTCAGTGATAATGTTATTTTGGAATATTTTGCTTTTTACAGAACACCTTAACTTGCAGGGAATGAGTGCATAGTCACTGTATAGAAACCAGATAAAGGGAAATGTTTTTGTCTTCTGAGGTTCTGCACATAGTGTGTGTCCTAGAGATGTTTGCTGAATTGAATAGACTATATAGATAAAAACACATGATTTGTATTAGATTATGCTATCAAAATTCCCTGGTCTGTTCTGGAGGAAAGTATAATATCTTGGCAAATAGAGACTAGTTCAAACAAATTACCTATTGGCTTGAATCTCAGATGTAGTCTTGGTTTCAGTGGCTTTTCAACTAGGGGAGGGCTCAAAGAAAGGCAGATATAAAGAAAGGCAGATATATGAGACCAAGTGCAGGAAGGAAGTTATAATAAATTTTATTTTATATGAACTCAATATCTGTTTATTAGAAAGGATCAGGCTTGGCTGCAGGGACTATGATTTCAAATATTGCTAAATATATGATGATAGATATAACTAAGCAGAGTCTAAAAGTGGAAGACTTAATAAACAGAAACTCAAACAAATTCTTCAAAATTAAATGATTGCAATATTCTACACGCACACACACACACTCACTCACAAGGCACAATTGGGAGGACAAATGACTACTCAGATAAAAACAGAAACTCAGGAACTTATGCTTTACCCAGTTGTGCAACTAATGAATGTGACATAGACAACGAAACGGATGATTTTGAAACTAATTCAAGTTTGTAAAAAGAAGGCAGTGCTGTGGGAGGGGAAAGATCCTTTTTCAATACCTGAAACAAAGGCACTCAATGTTACAATCAGAGTGCTGTGAAAAATGTTACAATTACTGGCAAGTCAAGAGCCAAAAATATCTGCTTGTTCATAGAAACTGTACTTTTAGGTATTTGACCTCTTTATGTCAGCTAATTGGATCCAAACTCTGTGGGCACAAACCCAGTGCTGTCATGCAAATAAGGAACTAGTTCAGGACTAGTTCAGGACCAGTCTCCTTTTATTTGCATAGGCCATTCTTTGTCCAACGAGGAAATCATGAGAAGAGTGTGTATGTTGGGGGCCGGAGGTGGGGGTTGGGGGGTGGGGGGAATCCAACTACTGTGAAATTGATCAGTTGAGATCAGGCCCCCTAAGATCCTCTTGACCATGGAAACTAAAACTCAGAAAGATGCTCATAAGAAATGCACTGCATGAAGCAAAAGCTAGTTTCTCTTGAACCTAGTTCTCTTGAACTTCATCAGGTTCCTGATCAAAAGCAATGACAGGAATCCCATTTTCTGGTGTAGCTTTGTCCATACGCAGGGAGAAAGGTTTGGTAGACAAGCATTTGATGTGTTTCTTATGCTTGGGTCACACAAAATTTAAATTTTTATGTTGAGTGAAATTATGTTTTTCAATTCTATTCCGGTTTTCTAGGGATCAACAAAAGAAGAAGAAAAAGAGGGAGAGATAAGGGAGAGAGGGAGGAAGGGAAGAAGGGGTTGGGGGTGGGGTGGGGGGTTTAGAAAAGAATAAAAGAAACACATACAGTCTCTGCTTAATGCCATAAAATGTTTCTTATTTTAGTAGTGGAATGGAAAATGTTGATGCTTTGCCTTGGGTTGGAGTGCAAATGGAGTATACAAATATTTTTTCTCACTGAGATTTTGAGAATAATATTTTACCCTTTTTAAGAATTGAAATAAATTTGCAAATATAATTCACAGATCTATTCAGTTTGATGTCAAGGCATATTATTTCAACATTTACATAAAGTTATGTAACAACCACCACAAACACTATGTAGAATAGTGTCATCACCCCAGAAAGGGATGAGAGTGGAAATCGTTGACTTGTTCCTGATTGTGAGTAAAAGTGTTCAGTGTTTCACCATTAAGTAAGGTGTTAGCTCTGGGTTTGTTGTAGATACCCTTTGTCATACCCAGGAAGCTCCCTTTTATTTCCAATATTCTGAGATGTTTTTCACATGAATAGGTTTTTGAATTTTGTCAAAAGCACTTCTCTTACATTTCTTGGGATGATTTATTTTTCTCCTTTATTCTGCTAATGTGGGAAATTATACTGATTCATTTTCAAATGCTAAACCAATGTTGTATCCCTAGGACGAACCTCACTTGGCTGTGATATATTATCCTTTTCTATATATTGCTGGGTTTTATATATTGCACATATAGAGCTAATATTGCAGTGGACACACAGCCATCACACTCTTCTGGATTTCATTCTTGAGAAGGGAGTTGTTTCTAATCTCTGAAAATGCCCATCACTGTATCATACTGATGATGCCCAATAAGTACATAGAAGGTATATTAAGAATAAAAGAATTTATGAATAAAAAAGTGAATGTATCGATCTTTGTTCTCCTGTGTCTCTTCAAAGAGCAGGCGTTGCTTAATAAAAAGCTTAGACTTAAAGCCTTCCTCTTTGCAGAGGGCAGAGCGCCTTATGCAGATGTGTGCCATTACAGCTGTGCATGGTGTGCGCGGGCGTCACTGTGGGCTCCATTGTCACTCACACGACTCTGCAGTGGTCAGGAAAGATTTCTGGCTGGAATCCTAGGGCTTTGCTGCTCCAGGAAATCTTTAACAATCCACTTTTTGTGCCTGTGTCCTCATCCATAGAGACTGGGTATAAACAATTTGTAGAATCATTTCATGGGCGTTTTCTCATCTATAAAGTAAAAGGGTTGGTCTCTGAGACCTCTTTTGGATATGCAGTTTTGTACGTCGGAAGGTGGCAACTGAATTACAGGAAGGCCAGGAATAAAAACCAGGTCTCCTCAGACCAAACTGGCTGTTTACTCCACTGGATTGCTCTGCCTTCCTCTTTCTAATAATTACTGTTTTGTGCTGTTTGAAGGCTTATATTTAAATTGTTCAGCACAAAGAATGCCTATTTTCCCTCTCTCCTATCACCAACTTCCATGAAATGATTCTATAAAGTTTTTACAACCAATCTCTATTAATGTGAGGATGGATGTCAAACTCTTAAGTTTTTTCAGCTTTATTGAGATATAATTGAGAAATAAAATAAGATATTTAAGGTGTAGTCAAACCCTATGTACTGATATGTTACTCTCTCAGCACATCAGAGCCTTTCTGTATGTATAATTCACATAGAGAGTAATGATCCTACCTATGTATTAAGGATTTTCTGGTCCTAATTTTTTCAGCTGGTTATAGTTTCTCTGTCGCACAGCTGGTGCTAAGCTCATAGAATATTCTGCAAGTCAGCCTTTGGAGTTTCTCACTTGAGGGTTTTTGTTGTTGTTGTTAAGGAGAGATTTAAAATATTAATATTTAATTGGATGAATAATATATAAATACAGTCTCATTTTCAAATCTTCAGATCTTATAGATAGTGCTTAAAGCCTCTGAACCATACACTTTTTTCCTGGTCACTTCCCAAGAGTTACCCATTTGGTGACTTTCCTTATGTATGTATGTGTATGTATATGTATGTATACATACACACGCGTACCTGAAGAAATCTAAAGTGCTAACATACACGGCATCATGCAATGCATACTGGTATTTTCCCACGTAGTCCCTCATTATGTTGTTTCAGTTTATCAATATTACAAATGGCTCTACAGCGAAGGTTGTTATACATATTGTCTTGTTCCCAAGTGCAAGGAGAGGTGGCAGGAAGCAGAACTGCTGCATCTTGGAACCTGTACATATTAATTTCAATAGATACTATTATAGCAAAGTGGCAAAGAACACGAGCCCTGGAACCAGACTACCCAGGTTGGAGTCTCTGCTCTGCTACTTACTAGCTGTGTGATTTGGAGCTGGTTAGCCACTCAGTAAAATGAGGATAAGTTCTCACAGGATTGTTATGGGGTTAAATTAGATAATACATGCGAAACACTTGACAAAGTATCCTCCCCAGTGTTTCCTCCACCACATTTGATTTCACTGAAGCCAGAGACCATGTTTTACTCATGTTGTATCTTCAGTAACATGCTGTACTTGGCACATACTGGCAATTCAGGAAATACTTACTGAACAATGTTAGTTTAACACCAAAATGGTTATTTTTCCACATAGCCATAGTAGCACCTTGCGTAAGATGAGAAGCGGAGTCAGAGTAGGGAAGAAATTATTTATTGAGTATCTGTACTGGTATATGTCATGTACCATTTGGGTATTCTATATCCCTTATCTAATGTAACTGCCCTATAGAGTCTCCTTTTATAGATCAAATAATTGTGACTCAGAGAAGTTATGTAACTTGTCCAAGGTCATATAGCTAGCAATTCTGAATTCAAATTCAGTGTTGTTTTCTTTCTGATCTAATTAATACTTTCCCAGGAGAAATAGCAGAATGTTTTTAGTTCCTAGAGCTGCAGTACCTTTGAGGGGAAATATACTTTTTCTGGAGGTGTCATAACCCTATAGCACTTAGAAAGCACTTTTTAAGAGCAGACACTATCTTAGGATCTGCTTAACATTAAACTGATGACAGGAATCCTGGATCTTAGCAAAAAAAACCTAAATGGTGTTCTAAATGTCAGAAAAGTGGAAATGATGATTTGTGCAGACTTCTGCAACCAAAGTGATACTCACAGTATTAAGGAGATACCAGTAATGAACATTCCAAATTTTGTGCATAATGGAATATAGCCTCTGTACTCACACTGACAGATAGATTTACAGCACCAGATCAAAAATGGGCTACTCCAAGCTCTTAATGACTGTGTTTAGTAATATATCCATTTGCTCTTAATACAATGATGCTATGTGAAACAAATAACCACAGAAATTCAGTGGCACAGAAATATGACTTAATTTAGCTCAGGTGTTTGTGGGTTGGCTGAGCGCCAAATGATTTAGTCTGGCTCCTTCACGTTCTTTTTGGTTGGAACAGATCTGTTTCTTGAAATTCCTCCTCCTGGAACTTGAAGGCTAGGCATGTCCAATCATGGTGATGGAGCAGGTACCAGGGAGCAAGAAGCATCACACAAGGCCACTTAAGGCTTGGGCTCAGAGCTAATATACTGTGCCTGCTGCTTCATTCTATGGCCAATGAAAGTAACATGGACAAATCCAAAGTCAAGGTGTGGAGAAATATACTCTGTACCATCAGAGGGAGGAACTTCAAAATCACAAAGAGCGTGGAATCAGGGAGGGTGGAAAAATGGGACCAATGCTATAATCTACCGCTAGGATTTTAGTCGTAGAGTTTCCCTGAAGATGTATATTTGCTCCTCCAACCTTGGTTAGACAGTTAAAATGGAAGAAGGAGGTAGATGGTATGCCTGTTAGTTTGTTTCTTTCTTTTTCTTCTTCTTCTTTGGAATCACCACTGTCATTTTACTAGTGATGCTATGATGGAAAATGCCTACCTCAGTCCTTCCTCCCCTGTGGGCCCATAGAGTGAAGAGTAATTTAAAATGAACAGGCTGCTTTAGATTTTTCATAACACCTGCATTGCATCTTATTTTAGAAGCAGTTGACACTCTTGGCCTGGTTTGTGCTGTGGTAATTTGGAGTGATTAAAGAGTTTTACATTTCTTAAATGATTCTGTGTTCAGATGAGGCAAATAAGCATTGGTAGCAAATCTTTTTTAGTACTTTTTTTTTTTGAGGCACCTTTAATTACTAATCACCTCATAAAGTAGCTAAGATATGAAGCTCCCAGTGTCCCAGTTTGAATTCACAGCAGAACAAATTTAGAAACCTCCCCAGCAAACTCCTTCACATTGGCTTGGTATGTTTTCCCTTTTCCTTCCTTATTTTTAACAACAAGAACTGCCTCACCTCTGTGTTTGTTATTTTTCTCATGCAGTCAGGCTGGAATGAAGTCTGCTTAAAACTAATATTCTCTTAAAATGAAAATGTCCTGGGATGGGGGCTAGTGGGATGAGATGAAGTAGGGAGATGGTTTTGAAAAGGCAAAAGGTGGGTTTGGAAATGTAGCTTGGCTATAGAAACCTGGAAGAGAAGAACTGATCTTCATAAAGGAAAAATGGAATTCCCAAGAGCCTTCCACTCAAAGTCTTGTTCTTGGGCCAGCAGCATGGGCAAGACCTGAGAACCTGTTAGAACTGTAGAATCTTGGGCCCACTGTACACCTTTTGGATCAGAATCTACATTGTAGCAAGATTCCCAAGATGACTCCCATGTACAATGGAGCTCCAGAAGAATTGCCTTTGAACGCTCAGTATGGAAAGGGTTACAACTAAAGACAGAGGGAGACAAGTCAGGTAGGAAGTAGGTGGTGTGGAGTAAGTAGTGGGAAAGCTGCCAATGAAATTGCAACAGTGGTCAGCCAGCCAATGGACTTTGAAGAACAGAATTGCCTAATGTTCTATTTTGTTTGCTCTTCTAAAATATAAATTTCTCATGTGTAACCCACAACCCTTTAATAAAGTTTATTCTGTATTTCATAATGGCTTGTAAAGGTATCTGCTGTCTGCTTTTGCATGTGTCTATAAATCTCAGGACTACCTGAGTCTAGATGAGAAAGAATAGAGATGGCAAGTTGAGCAGGGCAAGGTGGCTCAGGACCTGAATTGATCTATTAGAATTGGGAATCTGGGATAAGAGACAACCCAGGAGATGTTGATACAACAAGATTGTTTTAGCACCATCAGTACTAAACTTATAGACCTTTGGTTCAGGGAGGACTTTATGACCCTGACCTCAAAGGCAAGGGAAATAAAAGCAAAAATAAATGAATGGGACTATATCAAACTAAAAAGCTTCTGCAAAGCAAAAGAAACCATCAACAAAGCAAAGAGGCAATGAACCAATTGGTAGAAAATATTTGCAAACAATGCCTTTGGTAAGCTGCTAATCTACAATATATAAAGAACTCGTACAACTCAAAAACAACAACCAAAAAAAACCCACAAAACAATCCAATTGAAAAATGGGCAGACAACCTAAACAAGCACTTCACCCATGAAGACATACAAATAGCCAACAGACATATAAAAATATGCTCAACTTTATTAGCTATTAGGAAAATGCAAGTCAAAACCACACCTGCTTGAATGGCTATAATCAACAAAACAAGGAAACAAGTACTGGAGAGGCTGTGGAGAAAAAGGAACCCTCCTACACTGCTGGTGGGAATGCAAATTGGTACACCTGCTAGAGAGGACAGTATGAAGATGCCTCAGAAAACTGGGAATGGAACAACCATATGATCCAGCAATCCCCCTTTGGGTATCTACCTCCAAAACTTGAAAAACCTTAATCCATAAAAACTTATGTACCCCAATGTTTATTGTAGCACTGTTCATAGTGGCCAAGTCATGGCAAAAACCAAAGTGTCTTTCGATAGATGACTGGATAAAAAAGCTGTGGTACATATGTACAATGGAATATTACTCAACTATAAGAAAAGATGAAATATTGCCACTTGCAACAACGTGGATGGAACTTGAGATCATCGTGCTAAGTGAAATAAGCCAGATGGGAAAAGCTGTGAACATATGACTTCACTCATATGTGGAATATAAAACTGTAAGCAACAGAGAAACAAAGTTCATAGACATAGTCAATAGTTTAGTGGTTGCCTGAGGGTAAGCGGGGAAGGTAATGGAAAGAAAGCTGGCTCTGGGCAGTGAACACCTTGTAACACATAGACGAAGTACTGTAGAATTGTATGCATGGAACTATAAATTTAAAAAGAAAAGAAAAAGAAAAAATGTAAAAAACACCAAAAACAATGATACAGAAAAAATATAATATTTTAGAATATATTAATATATTTTCCCCTGACCCATTTGACTCTTGTGACCTCATATTTGACCAGAAGAAAACCTTTGCCTCAAGCAATGTTGGGATTTTTAAAGCCACAAAGCACTTAGAGAGTCAGTGTGCAACTTGTGACTGCCTTGTAGACTACAAAGATCCCCCCTGTACATATCAAGACTCAAGCCTATCTGCCGCTGATCACAGATGTTTATTTTAAACTCCGGTGGGGAGAAGATCCAGACTATGAATATAGGGAATATTATATGACAAAAAGTGGACACAGAAGTCTTCCTTGAGGGGAAGAAGGAGGGGATTTTAGGAGATCAATCTAAGCTGAGGTCTCTGCCTCCCACCCCCAGAAATCCAGTTCCTCCATTCCGTGAGCTTTGGCTCCCAGGGAACTGAGAAGAAACCCCATATAGGTTGAGGGAGAAGTCAAACACAGCGAGGTCTTACACCTGCTTCTTGTTTGGAACTCTGTGAAAAGACGTGGCAGAGATGCCTCATGTCAACATATGGTAACGACGGTAGGACTGCAGTGGCATGGTACAATGTAGAATGAAGACTTGACACCATTTCCCCCTGACACCTACCATACTGTTCACATAGCCTACGGATGAGGAAAGGACCAGACTTTACCTCTGTGCTCAGTGAAAATATATACATCTGACGGGCACTCTTTGGCAAGCTCTGGCCAACACGACCTTGTGGCCGAGGGCTTCCCACAGAATTGGCCAAACCTGTGAACTGGAGTCATAGAGCTGAGCCTGCAGGCGCTGATGAGGGCAGAATCATCAAGGAGAACCCAGGCCTCAACCACAGGGGACCCCAGTGGTAGAGAGCAGAGTTGTGAAGAGAACAGAGGCCTACTGCCTGAAATCTGGGTGAGCTGCGTGCTCCTCAGCCTTGAGTTCATCAGGGACCACAAGGAAGAGCAACGGGATGGGACACTCCTTTCCCGCTGCCGGCTGATGTAAACGTCCCCGTGCTGCCAGACAGTGCTATGGAAAGCTGTGCATGTGAGGGGGTGGGGGAGGCAGTGAAGACAGTGCTCACTAGACTTAGAGACGGTTGTGTGGAGGGAGCTGCCTGATAGGAGGAAGCTGGGGAATAAATGCTACCCTCACCCTCCTCTCTTCCTTCAGTCTCCAGCTGGTGTACCCCATTGGCCAAACCCAGACAGAAGCCAGAGGGCTTCAGAAGTCAGCTTTCTGAGCAATGATGGAGAAGGAGGGAGAGTGGATCAAAAGGGAAGAATGAAAGCTCTTCGGCACAGGTTTTTCTTTTGGTTTTTTTTTAATATATATTTATTTACTTATTTATTTATTTTTGACAGAGAGAGACAGAGAGAGAGAGACAGAGACAGAGACAGAGAGAGACAGAGAGAGACAGACAGACAGAGAGAGAACTGAACTGGGCGAGCTCCCAGTTCAGCATATGGTTCCGCACAGGCAGGGGCCGGGATTTGATCCTCGGTCCCCCGGCGCTGCAAAGTGAGCACTTAACCCACTGAGCCATCCTGGTTTCCCCTAGGTTCGGCACAGTTTTGAGTTCTTTTTCTGGAAGCATTTGGACCATCTAAGTAGCATAAATTTTAGGTAGAACATAACATGTTCTGCAATTGCCCAGATTTTGGAAGTTTTGGAGCAGCTCGAGTGGATATAGGCATGGTAAGAGCCCAGGAAATGTCAGCTAAATTAATATCACAGTTGTGAAAAGTGCAATTTAAGCTGATAGAAGCCTGAAAAACCATTACACAGTAGCAGAAAGCTTCTGGGTGGTAGAGGAAACTGAGAGGCGAGACCAAGAAGACGGTGTGGTTGATTGGCTATGTGGGACGCTTTTGCTTCCAGGGGATCCCCTGTCTCATTAGATGAATCGCCAAACCAAATGACTGTCAAGTGCATGAAAGCGTGTTCTCACCTGTGCACCTCTGGCCTACTGCCGACTCATTTAGCCTGGCCTGCTGGCTGTGCAGCTGAGAAAGTGTAGTCAGAAACACTCAGGTCTTATCTCAAAAGAAGTGTTCATAACCTTGTGATTTCCTTTGGATTTGGAAATCTTTTTTGGGGGGGTTGTTTTGTTAAATTTATTGGGGTGACATTAATTGATATCAATTACATTGTTTCCAGGTGTACAATTCTACATTACATTGTCTATACATCGCATTATGTGCTCACCACCCAGAATCAGCTCACTTTCCATCACTGTGTGTTTGATTCCCCCTCCCTACTCTCCCCCACCCAGCACTCCCTCACCCCACCTGCCCCCTTACCCTCAGGTAACCACTAAACTATTGACTGTGTTCATGAGTCTTTGTTTCTTAGTTCCTTTCAGTTTTATATTCCACCTATAAGTGAGCATCGCACAAGGAACGAATGTGGGGCAATGTGGGGAATAAGGCAGGGCTGCCCGAGAGGAGCTCATACTCAATTAATGAGTTAATAATGGGGCTTAAATGACATCTTTCTTGCAGGTGTCACCTAGAGATGATTTTATTTTAGGGTGATCCCCATGTATGCCCATTCCATCACTGATTTCTTCATCATAATACTATGGGTCAGGCCAAGGGCAAAGAAATAGAGTATAAAGTATAAACTATTTTATAAAGTATAGCAGATGCTTCACATTTGTTTCAGCTGCTCAACGCCACAGGAGTGTATTTGGGATCTCTGCATCATAGAAGTTTTGGGAAGAGACACAAAACTCCCTCCTCCATTGAAGTGTCAGAGTCTGTAAATTGGACACGCCACAGTTGGATTTTGACTCAAAAGCTAGTGAAATGAGACACAGGAGACAAAACATTTTTTCACTCTGGAGGCTGTTGCCATCAGACCAATATTTCTTCACCAGAGTCAGTTGAAAAGGAAGGCACTAGTCGTATTTCTTGGCTATTTAGCCTTGAGGTTGATTTTCAAACCTTCCTAAAGACCCTGTGAATTACTTTAGATTCTTTTAGCATAGCCTTTCTCCTTTCTTCCTCCCTCCCTCCCTCCCTGTCTTTCTCTGCCTTCTCTTCCTTTTTTTCTCCCTCCATACCTCCCTTCCTCAGTCTCCCTCTCTTTCATACTTTCATTTTCTCTCTTTCTTTCTTTGAAATTAAGAGTCCTGACATGTGTAAATCTATGCTTCTGATATTATCATCACACACCAATATTATACATGTGTGCAGACTGTTAACAGAATTCCTGAAGCAGACTCTTTAATGGCTAAAAAATAAATTAAAATGTTATACTCTGTTAATAATTAAATAAGTATGAACTGAAATAAAATACAATGTCTTCTTAGGTATTTAAAAAATATACCCAGTATTGTGGGGTAGGGATGCTCTAAACTGCTTACAGTAACCTGTGGAAATGGGATCTAATGACTAAGTAAACCTTATGTATAGAGGAGACTGTCCCTCACAGTAATTTTTATGAAAGTGAAGATATGAAAACAATGAGAACGGCCTACATGTAAAACAATAGGAGAATTTGATTTCATAAATTATGTTCATATAATTCAATAGTGTTCAGGCATTAACAATGAGATTTTCAAGCAATGTTTAATCCCACAGATCATGAAATAATGTGGTTTAAAAGGAGGGATAGTTAGCTGTGGGGATAATATAATCCCATTTCTGTTAAAAAAATTATGACAAAAAATATCATATTCCCCAAATTATCAGAAAACTATTCACTGAAATATACTTAATGTATATCTCTGCATTATGAGCAAATGAAAAATTTTGATTTTCTTCTTTATTTTTGTTGGCATGTTCTAAGTAGCCTTCTTTAATCAAGTAAAAAAAAGATTTTTTTTAAGTCAATGGCCATGATTTTCTGCTTTATAACTTGTCTAACAGCCCATCTGCTACAGTTAACATCTGTTTTCTCTCTCCATTTGGATTTTTTGATACCCTCTTGAAATAATGGATTTAAAAAAATAATTGGGTCAATGAGATAGATGTGTAATCTCTGTTTTTCTGTTCTGGCTCTTAATACTTACTGTACCCACCTGGACAAACCCCAGTATGTGGAATCCCATTGTTTGAATGAAATCCTATTGTTTTTGCATTTTAGCACTAGATTAGCAGTAGCTCTGAGTTCAGTCTCTGCTGATACCCATGATTTTCTTTCCATTTCTGCCCCAAGTTAGGAAATGACCAGATTTATTCTCTAACTACACATGACCAGCAATGCATTCAGTTATACTTAATCATATATACCCAGGAGTGTGGGGAAATAAATCATTAAGACAATTAGTTTCTGGAACTAGTAATATTAGTTATGACTAATGATGAAATAAATGGAATTTTCCTTTTTATTGGAGCAGAGACAGAGAGGTAAAGAAAAAAAATATATAGTTATATATATGTGTATATGACTTCTATCAGGCAAAACTGACACTGAATGAAAATAGTGGTGATGACAAAACCAGGCACAGGCGGGCAACTGGACTCAGGGCATTGCCGTGGAGGGAAGCTGAGATGGAAGCCTTAGGACATCTGTGTCCCGAAGGGGCGTGTCACGACATTATATGTGAGGAGCCCATGATTATTATGCCTGAGAGAGATCACCAGACCAAGTTAGTTAGAGTCTGAGGGGTATGCTGTACATTGTATTTTCCAAAGATCGCCACAACAATATGACCATCCCTCATGTTCTTCCTATAATATAATAGGACTTTGACATGTCTCCCTTCAAGATGTTGGATCTGGATAGACTTGTGACTACAGAGAATATGATACTATGTGACTTCTGTGGCAATCATGGAAGGAATTAAGCTTTTCTTGGTGACATATGCTTTCGAAACGCTGTCATGGTGTGAAAAATGCATAGAATCCACGAGCATATTGAAATGGTTTCTTTATACCACTAAATTTGGGGTGTTTATTACATAGCACAGTAACTGAAAGAGAGAAGATATGAACATAAATGGGTCAAAATCTGGGGATTTGGAACAGAGAGAAAGCTGGATCCCAAAGGCTAGAATCAAGGTGCTAAATAAGGATAAAAACAACGCAAGTCATCTAAAATAAAATGCCATTTAGCTAAAAGTAACTCCAGGCTGCAATGTCACTAAAAGAACGGAAGAAAATCTACAGCACTTCCAAACATCAAGGGAGACCGTCATAGGTCTGGGAGAGTTTTCACATACTTTAAATCCTGTTCAGCTGAATTGAGAATCTCAGTAGGCTGCCTGCCATCTGAAGCTAAGCACCAGTGTGAAAGAAGTAAGGAAACACTTTCTCACTTCCTACTAGTAAGGTCTGCACCTGCCCAAAAATGAAACATCTTTTTACTGCACGAATATTAGTTCATAAACAGCCAGTTTATTCTGTCCTTGCCGTGCCTTCTGTGTTTATAGCAAACTGATTAGTTACCTCCTGAAGAAGGCCAAGTCCTTGCTTCCTCTCTTGCTACATCTATTCTGAGACAGGTTTTCCCTGTCAAAGGGCAAAGAATGGGGCTCAGGGAAAGTAGGCTGTGCTGGGGAAATTGGAGTGATGCAGAGAACTTTTAGAGACAGAGTTCTGACAATAAAACTGGTAACTAAAGGGTAGCAGAAGAACACAGGCAGCTGGACGTTAGTGTGGAGGGTGAGGATTTCTGTTCATTTGTTCCATCAATAATTGGGGGCAATGCTGGGACGGTTCAGTGGGTTAAGTACTCGCCTTGCAGCCCTGGTGTCTGAGGATCAAATCCTGGCCCTGGCTTGTGTAGACCCATATGCTGAACTGGGGTGTACCCCCAGTTTGGTTCTTGCCCGGATGAGCTTCCCATGTGGAAGGTCCCCGGTTTGGCTCCTCAGCTCGTGGGGTTATGCCTCCCATGCAGGAGGCCCCCACCTGGTTCCTGCTGTGCACGACCCCCACCCACTTGTATGGAATAAAACTATGTTGAAAACTGATGATGTACAACTATGGAGACTGCTCTGGGCCTTCCCCCTTCTCTCTGTCTCTCTGTCAAAAACAATAAAACAAATCTTAAAAAAGAATAGAATTTTGGAAGTCCAGGCAGTAAGAAAAAAAGACATCTGCTCTCTCTAGAGGATATGTGCTAAATAAAAGCCTTTTGGATCCTGGAAATTATACTAGATGTCCTTGAAGAATTTATATTATATGTACTCACTAAGTGTCAAGCACTTCTAAGTGATTTACATATATTAACTCATAATTGCTCCATGAATGAAGTACATTATTTTTCCCATTACATATATAGGAAATAGGCCCAGAAAGGTTAAGTGCCTCACCTCCAAATTGTGCAACTTGTAAAAATTAAAATTTAGGCTCTCTGGCTGTAATCCCTGAGCTATTGAACTCTAAGCTATCAGGCTTCAAGTGCTTAATTTTCTCCCGTTAACATTTTAGAACTGGGAATCGAATCAAGGATGCAAACTGAAAAGGTTTATCCCATTTTATAAAAAGATAATAGAGAAAGACTCAGTTCTCAAGTCACTGTGGCTAAATTTTTGTCACAAAGCAGGCATATTCAGCGTATCATTTAACCTTCAAAGTAATCCTGCAAGGGAAGTCTCATTATCCCCATTTTGCACAGGAGAAAACTGAGGCTCAGCGTGACCAAAAAGCTGAAACTAGTGCAAAATATCATATTACAGTTTAGAAATGGTGTGCTAATCCAGAAAACCTTCTGAATAGCAGGGGAGCAAATAATTTCTTTCATTGTAGTCATTGTCAACACACATTACTTCAATTTTTAAAAAATGTGCCTAAAATGTGTTGACTTGATTTATAAACACTCATGCTTTCCATATTAACACTATTTTCTTTGTGCAACCTTATCTCTTTGCCCTCTTTATTTGAGTAATGTACCCTGTGGTGTGTAAATAAGAGATAACTCCTATAATAAATATGGGGGAGGGATGGATTTGATAAAACAGAAACGTGCAGAATTCACATAGCATGCCCTGTCCTTCTCAATTTTTGCATAAATAATTTTCAGATTCTCTGGATTCTGCTAGCAACTCTTCCACCACCACCTCCTCCTCTAGAAATCTCCCAGAGTCATTGGGCATGGAATAAAGGGATGGGGGCAGTAGAAATGAGATTTGTTTTTCTCTGAATCTGATTATTGTCATTCCCCTTTTTCAATATGTTTTATAAATAATACTATTGGCTTTTATTTATTGTTGCTAATAGGCAAATTGGGCTACAGAGAGGGTTAAAGCAGCCCAAGGTATCATTACACTTGGTGGAAAGGGTGACATAAGGATTCAAATCAAACATGCAGGACTCAACTCGGTGGGTTTGTGCTCGGCTCTTACATTTCTTATTTGCCCAATGGTAAATATTGTGCATTGTCTCTGATTCTTTCCTTCATGGAACACTTTTCAGAGGTGTGCCTGGTGGAATCAAGTGTTTCCTGTTACCTTTTTTTTTTTTTTTTTAAGATTTATTTTATTGTTTTTGAC
>PVKE010008893.1:0-17274 GCA_004027555.1 Craseonycteris thonglongyai | reverse complement strand
GGGGGCCTCCTGCATGGGAAACACACCGCAGTTCAGCGTATGGGTCTACATGGATTGGGGCTGGGATTCCATTCTCCGTCCCCAGGTCTGCAAAACAAGCACTGAACCCGCTGAGCCATCCCAGCTTCCCGTTTCCTGTTATTTTTAAAGATAAGTAGATGGCTGAAATTTTTCAATGACCACTAAGATGTGAAAAGATATGACCAATTTTTTACAGCAGAACAGGAGCCCTCGTTTCGCTCTGGTGGTGATGGGAATAACCCTAAACTTGCCTACTGGAGGCAATTATTTCCTGTTTGCAATAGTCTCGTCCAGATTAACACAATTATTTCAGTGTAAGTGGTCAATTAAGGATTTAAATCCAGTCAACCCAACATTCAAACTTTTTGTCCAACTGATCTTCCCCTTTCAAGGAGTCTGACCTCTTTCCAGGATGGCACCTGGGTTCAGAGGGGTATATGCATAGGTAGCTACAAGGCATCAGAGGAAGGGTATGTGGTTCTCACACTGTCATCTGGATCCCTACTTGCCACCTCCAAAATGTATGTCTATAGCCATTGTACTTCATGGCCTTGCAAATGGATCCCTGTGGGCGTTTGTGAAGCTCTAGCACCTTCTGATTTTCATGGTTCCTGTTGACTTCCTCTGTCTGCCCTCTTCATCTCAATTATAGGTTTCTTTCAGCCCATAGACCCTTCTGATGCATTGCTATTCCTTGCAGACACTTCTACAAATCACATATAGGCCCTGGGAAACTGAAAACTCATTCTTGTCCTCTCCTTCAAAATGCCACCCCACCATTTCTGTTCTATTATGGTAGCCTTAAGTTGGCTAGGGCCACTCTAAGAAGGCCCAATTCGATCCTGGGTTTCATCCCAGGGATCAGACTTCAACCTGTGTTTCAACACTGTGGTTTCTATCCCGACCCCTTACTCCCTATCCCATCTCTCAATCTCCCGTTAGGCTTCTCTGACACAAGCAGAATTTTTTATTTCCTCCCAGTGGGGCAGGAAATGACCCTCAGCTTTACATTATGAGGTTCCCTACTTCATGGTCTATAGCTGGCTCTACAGGTGATCCCCAGAGGAGCAGATACTGAGGACCTATCTGCTGACAGCACTCTTAGCTGCTGGGTCAGCTCCTTCCATGAAGGGGGATCTGGAGGGTGTACTCATGTCTTCATGTCCATTACAGTCACAATTACATCTGTGCTTACTTAGTGAGGTAGTTTTGCCTTTCTGTCTACGCACATCTAGATATGCTATGTTCTTTTCCTAGGTAGGGATTGCTTTTCCTTGTGGAGTGAAAGGAGGGGCAGTTTATACTCCTTTGGGAGGGCTTAGTCACTTCTTCATGGGAATCTGAACCAGAAACTGATTTTCTGTACTCTCGTCTCCCCAGCCACAAGTTGAACCAGGAAGCCCTGATACTTCCCTTTGTAACGCCATTTAAATCCTCCTCTTGATGCAGTAGCTCAATGGTTCCTTTCTCACCATTCCAAGCTCAGTCTGAAGAAGGTGCTACCCTTGTTTCAGGAAGTGAAAGGACAGCATTTCAGCTCTTTAGGAGGTGGTGGTATGTTGGGGAAGAACTCTGTTTAGAAGCAGAGTGTGATGCAGGCAGGATGAACAGCAGAAAAAGTTGAAAGGAACCTACCCCACTCCTGGTGAGGTTTTCCCAGGGGAATAACACAGCCGGTGACTCCATATACAGGTAAATGGTCACAACTGAAGACTTCCTTGAGATAGTGTGAATGCCTGTTTATATCATTCTGGGACAACAACTTCAAGTGTGTTTCCTGCCAAGGCCAGGTCATTAACAAACTAGAATTTGTGTTCTAGAAGGCCACTCTGGGTATGCTGGGACAGTTAGCTGGCATGATCCCAAAAGCTAGATAATAAACATTTAAAGGACTTCTCAAAGTGCTGCCAAGGACTCAGGGTGGTGTCTGAATGTGTTCAAGAATCATACCATCTGAGATTGGCTGCTTAAATGTTAACACAAATATTTGTATTGCTGCTTAGAAGGTCCCTTGATTAGAATTCTAGAGTTAACCAGCTCGATATACCACACACTCAGCTGAGCAGAAATTTAAATCAAACTGTAGAATTAAAATCCTGTTGATAAATATTTTGGCTCACTGTTTCCTACTGAGGCCAGCATTTAGCCAACATGTTTGTTAGATGAGCTATGATTTGTTCTTTTGAATTCCAGTTCACTGGATCTGTGTCACTCTTTGGCTGCTGACAGGGCTCACTGCAGAGGAAATTGAAATAAAAATGAATAATGATCCAAACAACTAATGGAATAAAATTGGGAGCCAATTGAGAAAATTATAGAGGAGAAAATCAGCTGAACTGGGAGTGGAAGCGATAAGGCTGATTATGCTAACTCCTTCATAAAGTGTTTATGTGTACCCTGCCAGATGTGGCTTCTTGAAAAACTCTCTGGGCACTCAGCAAGTTCTTCCCAGTGCTAGATGGATTTACATGTATATACAACCATTTTCTTCTGACCAGACATTAATGTCCTTGAGGTTTAAGTCCACCTATCCATCTTGTATTACCTTATATAGTGCCTCACACATGCTAGGTAATTGAAATGTAAAATATTAGAGCTAAAGACAACTCTGAAATGACATGAGCTGATTTCTTCTGAAGCAGGTGAGACCTAAGGACTGTGATGTTTTAATAATCTGCCTGTGGTTACCTGGTTAGTGACAACAAAGCAACTAACCACCAGGTCTTCTCACTCTCAAGGCATGGTCTTCTTCTGATTGTAATATTATATGTTTACATATGTTACACATAAGCATGCTCCCATATGTGACAAAAAATATAAAGCACAAGCTGAAAGTAATCTATAATTCCACCACTCAGAATGACCACGATCAATATTATATTAACTGCATATAAATAAATATATAAATGTATAAAATAAATATTTACTATATTGATATCTAAAATATATAATATATAATCTATGTGTAAGTATAAAAATTAACACTATATCAAATATATTAAATAGCATAAGTTATACAAAATATGAATATATTTATATATAATATATGTATGTGTGTAATTTTGTACCCTGATTTTTAAAATTGTTTTTGACAGAGACAGAGAGATAGAGACAGAGAGAGACAGAGCGAAGGGAGTGGGCCCAAAGCAGTCTCCATAGTTGGATTTCATCAGTTATTTGACATGGTTTTATTCTATACAGGTGGACGGGGGCCGTGTAGGGCAGGGAACTGGGCTATGGGCCTCTTGCATGGGAGGCATGCTCCCTTGAGCCAGGGGCCAAATTGGGGGGCCTGTGAGAACTGAACTGGGGGCTTCCTGCATGGGAAGCACACCTCAGTTCAGTATATCGGTCCTCACGGGCCAGGGCCGAGAATTGATCCTTGGTTCCTGGGGCTGCAAAGTGAGTGTTTAACCCTCTGTATCATCCCAGCTTCCCCTGTAACCTGATTTTTAAATTTATTTTATATTATAAGCATCTTAATAATATATGGTATTACATTATTTACACAAATATGATCTTTAAAGACTACCTTAAAATTTCATTGTGTGGACTTAACACAATGCTTTGACTCATCTTCTACAATGTGGATTTAGATATTTTTCAAAATTTTCACCATTATAATGTCAATATTTTCTTTCCAAAATTTCTTTCACCATTAAAATGTGAAGATATGGAAATAATGTTTGTACATTACTCTTGTCCATATCTTACCTTTCCTCACAAAGGTAATTTCTGAAACCAAGTAATGAATTAGATTAAGGCTTTTAATACATATTGTAAGATTGCTTTCTAAAAAGTTTACACCAGTACACCCATTACCATTATTTAACTCTCTGGGATAAGGTGTTAAAATTGCTTTATTTTGAAAGGCACTTTTATTATAGAAAATAAAAAATATGTTGTATTTACTTGGTCTGAGTAAGCTCAGAATTTTGATATTTTAAATCACTAATATTGGCATAAGTCATATACATTTATTAAATATATACAGATGTTTGTGGGAATATACATATGCAGATGTAGATATATATGCATATAAACATATACAGTAACTATAATTACAGAAGATATTGAAGTACATAATAATGTCTTGTTCCTTATTTTTTCTATTCTATGATATTTTTTATTGTGTTTTTTTTGTCTGATCAAAATTTTCTTTTGGTAAAGGGCTTTGAGAAATAATGTAATGTTCATCAATTTGATTATTATAATTTTAATCTAAATTTTAATGCTCCTCTAATTTACTGTTGACTCTGTAATATTTGTAGGAGTTATTTTAAAATGTCATTGTATCACTTACAGAAATAAGCTTGCTGAATGCCTTACATACCTTGTTTATTTCTTACTGATCCCTGTGAGATTGAATTTGTCACTAATAGTAGTTGAATTTTCTCTGTCCTATGTTGTGATATCTTGGGTATTCTAATAAGACTAGCACTTCTAAGCATTGATAACAGACCTACACCATAATCTTGTCATTTGTATTTTTTCAACATACATTTTATATGATGTTCTTAAAATATCCATGGCCTAGAGAGATTCAATACAAATATCTGATAATTTTACTCAAATTGAAAAAATATGTATATTAAGGCTTAACAATTATATTTAATGTTTTTAATTTGCAATAATTTTAGACTAACATAGACGTTTCAGAAATAGCATAGAGACCAGAAAGGGCATATTTATAGGGACATCAAGTAGCCTGAAACTGGAAATGGGTCAAATAAGCAGAAGGCTTCTTTTAGGAACAATAAAAATGTTTTAAAAATAATTAGTGGCAATGATTTTGCAAGTCTATAAATTTACTAAAAACAATTCAATTGTACACTTAAAATGAGTTAATTTTATGGTCTGCATAGGTTACCTTAAAAAGCTCTTAATGGGGAGGCCGGGATGACTCAGTGGGTTGGGCACTCACTTTGCAGCGCCGGAAACCGGGGATCGAGTCCCAGCCCGTGCGGACCCATATGCTGAGCTGGGAGCTCCTCCAGTTCAGTTCTCTCTCTGTCTCTGTGTCTGTATCTCTCTCTCTCTCTCTCTCTCTCTCTGTCAAAAATAAATAAATAAAAAATATATTTAAAAAAAAAAAAAGCTCTTAAATGTTGAATCATTATTTTGTGTACCTGAAACTATTATAATGCTATGTGTCAATTATACCTCAATTAAAAATATATAGGATTATATTTTTTTCAAAAAGCTTTTAAAAATGCATACAGAGTTCCATGTACCCTTTACTCAGCTTCTGTCAAAGATGACATCATAGAACAATAACCTTATTACAATTCTCAAGACCAGGAATTTGATATTGGTACAGTAATATTAATAAAATGGCAGATATTTGGGTTGCATCAGTTTTTTTATGTACATTCCCCTTTGTAACTTGGGGGTGGGGGGAGTGTATAGTTTTATTGATCTTATAACATGTATAGATTTGTGTAGCCTCTGCCACAATTCTAATATAGAGCTGTTCCATCACCTCCCACAAACACTCAATTATGCTATCGCTTTAGTGTCACTCCTGTTTTCCATCCAGAACCCCTGTGGCAACCACTAATCTTCTCTCCATTGCTAAAATCTTGTCATTTGACAATTTTATATAGAGTGAAATCACATACACGTACTATGCAACCATTTGAGGTTGACTTTACCCCCCAGGATAGTGCTCCTGAAACCCGTCGATGTTGTGTGTATCAGTAGTTTGTCCTTTTTTAGTGCTATATGGTATTTCATGGTGTGAATATCCAACAGTTTATTTGTTCATCTAGTGCAGGGCATTTGGTTGTTTCCAATGTTAAGCTATGAACATTTATGTATGTGTTCATGTAAATATAAGTTTTCATTCCTCTGCAGTAAACACTTAGCAGGAGTGGGATTGCTCAGTCCTATGTTGAGTATCTGTTTATAGGAAACTACCAAGCTGTTTCAGAATGGTGGCACCATTTTGTATTTCCACAAGCAATGTGTGAGGGATTCAACTGCTCTGCCTTCTTGTGAGTGCCTGATAATGCCAGTATTTTGTTATTTTAACCATTCTAATATGTCTATAGTGGTGTCTCGTCGTAGCTCTAATTTGCACATCTCTAATGTCTAATGATGTTGAGCATCTTTTCATTTGCTTATTTGCCATCTGTGTGTCTTTGGTAAAGTATACATTCAAGTATTTTACCCATTTTTAAATTGGATTGCTTAGTTTGTCATTGTTGAGATTAGAGAGTGCTTTATGTATTCTGAATACAAGTCTTTGTTGGACATTTGATTTTCAAATATTTTCTCCTAGTCTGTAACTTGTCTTTTCATTCTCTTAACAGTGCCTTTAGCAGAATAAAAGTTTTTGTTTTGATAAAGTCTAATTTATCAATCCTACTTATGGATCATGCTATTGATGTCATATCTAAGAACTCTTTGCTAAGCCGCTGGTGATAAAAGGAAATTTTAATTTCTTCCTTTCCAAATTGTATTATTTTTGCTTGCCCCATTGAACAACCTGGAACTTCTTTATGTTGAATAGAAGTGGTGAAAGTAGGCAGACTTGACCTATTCTTGATCTTAGAAAGTATTCAGTCTGCTGTATTGAATGTGATGTGAGCTGTATGTTGTTTTGTAGATACTTTTTATCATATTGAGGAAGTTTCCCTCTATTTCCACTTTGCTCAGAGTTTTTAGCATGAAAACATACTACATTTTATCACAGACTTTTTTTGGCCTTTATCAATATGATCATGTAGATTTTCTTTTTTTGACTTCATATATAGCAGACTGCATTAATTTGTTTTTCAGTATTGAACCAACTTTGTATTCTGGAATAAACACCATGTGGTCATGATGTATTATTCCTTTTATATATTTACTAATATTTTGTTGAGGATTTTAGTATCTATGCTCATGAAGGCGGTGGTTCGAATGCCGGTTTCATTTTAAAGACTTTGAAGTGCTATTCTGGTCTGTCCCACTGGGGCACTACCTAGAGGCACCCTGAAGCCTGGGTGATTTTTTTCATACTGTAATGTGAGTCTCAAAGTGTTTGCTGTGTTCATTCTGATCAGCTTCATGTGTGAGCACCTCAAGTGAGCCGGGGATTTCATACACAGAGTTAAAGAATGCCCTTCTCTAGCTCCCTCTTCTCCATTCCCCACTCTCCAGCTGGGGGGAGGAGGGAAGTAGAGAGGCGCTGCTTCCGCTTAATTTGCTTAGTGAAGGGCTTGGGTAGTCCTGTAGAGGCCTGCTTCTCTGTATGTGCAGCATTCGTTCGGGTCAGGGGCTGGAGGTGGGTCATCACCTGTTTATTGGCATTTGCCCAGTATAGGCAGAAGTGAGGTGATAGAGCTCTACTCCAAGACTCTTTGCTGGATGCACTCACTGGGGAGAGGCAAAGCAAGGGACACTGCCTGAGTGCCACAGCTGTGCTGGTGGGGAGTGACAGGGGCACTTTTTCATTTGTGGCATTAGTAGTGCAGGTCGGGTACCAGGGACCCATCCTATGGGGCCCCCCTCTTTTCAGGCCTCTGGATAAAGGGAGCAAATTTCCTGGGACTTAATTAGGATTATTTTTACTGTGCCCATTAGTGGTTATGAGTGGCAGGCAGCTCTAGCACCCTGACCAAGACATACATGAGATAAAAATAAACCCCAGGAAACTCACTGTCAAGTCTTGCTTCTTCACTAGCCCTACCGTCTTCTTGATTCTGCCTTTCAGTAGATGTGCTGCTGAAGTGAGCACGTTGATTCTACCTTTCACCATCTTCTAACACATAGTTGCTTTATGCTGGTCTGGTGTTTTTGTTGTAATTAGCAGGAGAAGTAAGGTGGAATGTGCTTATTCCATCTTGACCAGAACCAGAAGCTATCCTTTTATTTTCATTACTAGTGAGACAGAATTTGTTTTCTATATTTATTATTAATTTTTTATTTCTTCTTTGAATTACTTGATGTCCTTTGGCCAATTTCAAATGAGATTTAAATGTTTTTCTTATTATTTAATATGAAGACTGTGTATGTATTACTTGTTTATAATAATTTTGTTTGCTATAAAATAATTTCTCTGGCTCTTTTGTCTTTTTATTTTTATTATTATTTTTACAAATTTATAGATTTTCTATTGAGATTTTTTTTTTACATTTGAACATCAACTAAACAGCCATATTTTCTTTGAATTCACTTATTTTTTTTACATTTAAAATATAGTCTTATCTTAGATTTATTTTTATTCTATTGTGAGAAATGATGTAACTTGAGTTTTTTTCCTTCCAAATAGTTAATTGTCTTAGCATCCTTGCTTATTTAGTGATCTTTTCTTTACTAACAGATATAATTATTGAATGAATAAGCTCTTTTTCCTTCAAAGAAGAATTTTTTTGCAACCCACAGCTTCAAACCTAATGAACCCTCCTTTGTGATATAAATAAGAAAATAAAGGTACCAGAGCAGCTGCTGCCAAGTCTGGATGCTATACCACACTCAACCGGCGCCCACTCAACCACCCTGAACTCCTAATTCTTTTTGGTTCTAAGTCCAGTATGACAGCTCTCAAGGATCTGCTGATTGTGGATTCTTTTTTTTTTTTTTAAGATTTATTTTATTGTTTTGAGAAGAGGTGTGTGTATGTGTGTGTGTGTGAGAGAGAAAGGTGGGGGGGAAGAGAGAGAGACGAAAGAGAAGTGGGGAGGGCCCAGAGCAGTCTCCATAGTCACACATCATTAGTTTTTGTGACATTGTTTCATTCCACACAGGTGGATGTGGGCTGCATTGGGTGGGAACTGAACTGGGGGCCTCCTGCATGGGAGGCAAGAACTTTTGTCACCATGCTATCCTGGCAGTTACCAGTTGTGCCACAGTTCAGCATATGGGGTTTGCACGGGCCGGGGCCGAGAACCAAACCTCGGACCTCGTGGCTGCAAGGCAAGGACTCAACCACTGAGCTATCCCAGCATCCCCTATCAATCTTCTTAAGGAAGAACAAAGCCCCCAGAATAAGAATACAGTCATTGGGGTTGGTGCTGTTGGCATGACCTGTGCCATCAGTATCTTAACGAAGGACTTGGCTATGAACTTATTCTTGTTGATGTCATGGAAGAGAAATTGAAGGGAAAGACAATGGCTCTCCAACATGGCAGCCTTTTCCTGAGAACACCAAATATTGTCTTTGGCTAAGATTAAAATATGACTGCAAACCCCAAGCTGGTTATTATCACAGCTGGGTCATGTCAACAAGAAGTAGAAAACTGTCTTAATTTGGTCCACTGTAATGTGAACATCTTTAAATTCAGCATTCCTAATGTAGTAAAATACAGCCCCAACTGCAAATTACTATTGTTTCCAATCCCAGTGGATATCTTGTCCTATGTGGCTTGGAACAGAAGCAGTTTTCCCAAAAGCCATGTTGTTGGAAGTGGTTGCAATCTGGATTCAACCCGTTTCTGTAACCTGGTGGGGGAAAGGCTGGGGGTTCACCTATTAAGCTGTCATGGGTGGGTCCTTGGGAAGCATGGAGATTCTAGGGTACCTGCATGGAGTGGAGTGAATGTTGCCGGTGTCTCCCTATAAAATCTGCACCCTGATTTAGGCACTGATGCAGATAAGAAACTGTGGAAAGAAGTTCACAAACAGGTGGTTGACAGCGCTTATGAGGTGATCAAACTGAAAGGCTACACATCCTGAGCCGGTGGACTATCTGTGCCAGATTTGGCAGAAAGTATAATGAAGAATCTTAGGTGTCTGTATCCAATTTCTACCATGATTAAGGGTCTGTATGGAATAAAAGGTGATGTCATCCTTAGTGTTTCTTGCATCTTGGGATAGGATGGAATCTCAGATGTTGTGAAAGTGACTCTGATACCTGAGTAAAAGGCCTATTGGAAGAAGAGTGCAAATACAGTTTGGGGATCCCAAAACAGCTGCAGTTTTGAAGTCCTCTAATGTTGTACCTACCACTTTGCTATCTACGGTACAACAGGATTTTAGTTGGAGGTTGTATATATTGCCCTTTTTATCTGATAAGTGCCTGAAGCTGTAACATTAAGACAGCATAGAAAAAAACATCTAAAGTTAGGAAAAGGAATGGTTCATAAAATCCTGCAGTTATATCCTGATGCTGGATGACACTTGTGTGTTCCTAAATTGGATATTGTGAGATAGTTATACCTTCTCAAAGGCAACACCACTGTCCATGTTGCACATGCCACAGTTGCCCTTCAAACTAGATGTGTGTTTACATTGTAATATACAACTTCTGGTTCCTTTACCCAGCATGGCTAGTCCTACTTATTTTTTCTCCAATGAGTCACATCCTGGGATCCAGTGTATAAATCCAAAATTGCATGTCTTAGGTATAATTGTTCTAAAGGATCTTATTTTGTGTACTTGTATATAGTACACACAAAAAACTATTTATAAAAAAATTGTGTATTTATTCTTACATGTTTAAACTTCAGTCACCTTCAAAGTACTCTCCATTTGAAGCAATACACCTATTAAGATACTTTTTCCACTGCTCAAAACAGTTTTTGCATTTGTTGATTTTGACACCTTTTAGTACTTCTGCCATTTTTTTGTTCCATCTTTTCCACATCAGCAAAACATTTCCCCTTGAGGACTTTTTACATCCAGGGAACCAAAAAGGCTCACTCAGGGTGAGATCAGGGGAATAGGGAGGGTGGGGCATGGGGGGGTCATTCCATTTTCGGTCTAAAACTGCTGAACACTCAGCTCAGTATGGGCAGATGCGTTGTCATGTCACACATTGTTCACGTAAATCACCCATCATGAAATGGGCAAATGCATTAAAAAAACTTCCAAAAAAAAAAAAATTTACTGAAGCTGATTGTGGCCTCTCACAACAACTCCAGCTGGTACACTGGTGCAGATGGGTTCCTGGAACACTCACCTAGAGGGGAAAACCTGTACTTCAAGGGGTCCGCCCTCCAGATGATAATTCTGGTTTTTTATCGTCCTCACTCATATGTCAGAGTGATGTACATTGGCATAAAATATAAAGGCCTACATATAAATAATGCAGCCAATTGTCCAAGTGTCATACCAACTAAAACACCGAATAAACTTTGAACAGTGACTGCTCTGTTGATTTATTATATTGTTATAAAGTCATAAAAAAGAAAAATAAAATCTAAACTCTCATAAAAAGTGACACCAAAAGAATTTTTTTGTCTTCACTTTTCTATTCCTCCCTCATCAATCTACATTTAAAAGAATAAACAGGGGAAGCCAGGATGGCTCAGTGGGTTAAGCGCTCACTTTGAAGCCCCAGGGACTGAGGATCAAATCCTGGCCCTGGCCTGTGTGGACCCATATGCTGAACTGGGGAATGTCCCCAGTTCAGTTCTCACCGGGGTGAGACCCCGGCCCAGTTCCTGCCCTGTGCAGCCCCACTCCCACCTGTGGAATGAAAAGATGTGGAAACACCAATGATGTACAACTATGGAGACTGTTCTGGGCCCTCCCCCTTCTCTCTGTCTCTGTCTCTGTATCTCTCTCTGTCTCTCTCTGTCAAAAACAATAAAAATAAATCTTTAAAAACATAAACACTAAATGAACCATAGAGATAAATGTGAAACATGATTTTAAAGGAGATAATTAAGTCTGGCTGTCCCATGATACTAATAAAGGAAGAAAATGCAGGAAGATAAAGGTTATTATAAAATCTTAAAAGGAAATTTAAACCATAGGTTTTCACTGCTGTCTGTATTTTTGTCCCTACTTTTGGTCTTAAAATACATGAAACAAATGAATATTAATTGTCAGCATCTCTTTTCAAAATGTGGAATTAAAATTGGTGTTTCATGAAGAAGTAAAATAATTGTACCTTTGTCAGTTTGCAGATATTTTTTATTTTCGTGCTTCTTTCAATTATTCAGATAATTTTAATTGGCTATTTTAATAGCTGTGTGAATTTAAAAGCACACCCTCATACATTAGCCCCACAATTACCCCTGCTTTTGTACAGATGGGGAAAATATACAGTAGACTCTCTGTTCATTGGAACTCAAGCAACCAGCAAAAAATATATATATACCGGTATATATGTTGCTGGTTGCTTGCAAGTGTCAATTGCTTGATTTCTGGTGAATGGAGAGTCTAGTTACATTTATCTGGCATCAATCAATCTCATGGGTGCCATTTAACTGAGAGTCTACTGTATTACACTTTCCTCTTTCTGGAATGCATGTGACTCTCACAGTGAAAGAAGGAATCATGGTGAAATGTGGGGTAAATGAGAGTTTGAAATCTTGGATGTTCTTTTGCAAAATTTCCCAATTTTGATGGATTATTCTTGAGCAAATTAACCCAATCAACTTTTCTATCTTGATACTCTTGGCCAGCCCTCCTCTGGTACAGTTGGCATTTTTAGCTGTAGAGACTGAGATCATCCTTGTTCCCAAAGCAACCTCAATGGACCTATCATTTACTGTTATTCTCCATTCAAAACTGGAGGATTTGCTGTATAAGAATATCTATAACGAGGACTCCTCCCCCAAACTATAATGATTTATTGATATAAATGTCAACTCTAAAATATAAACCATGAACCCATTCAATAGAACTTTGAAACATTGACAGGGAGGACTCAAGGATGGCTTGAACAGGGAGGATTTTATTCATTGAAATGAAAGGTCAAGAATCTTTTTTGACCCAGAAGGGAACTCACATTTTAAAACACCTGCTTTGTGGTTTCACATAATCTATCATTTAACTGTAGTATTAGTCTGCAAAACAGGCATTATTTGCCCCATTTCCCAGGTGAGGGAAAATAAAACTTGAAGAGCTGATGTCTCTGGCTCCAGGTTGCAGAGTCTGCAGAGTAAGGGATCAGCATTTAAATCCATATGTGGGACTCCAAAGTCTACCCTAACCCCTTATGGTTCTAGTGACACAAGAGATGATTTTAGGGGAAACCTGAACATAGGGTTAAGTAATACTGAGTCACACAGTGAGACAGTTATTCCTCATCTGGTCTCTTCCTATTCTTCTTCTGATGGCAAAAAGAAAGTTTTATATGGGATTATATATTTGCCTATCTTTTTAATATTTTATCTTCTTAATTTTCAACAAAGAGGAGAAAGATCTCAGACTCAAGCGTTGGACCAGCGATAGTATCTAGCTAGAATTTAATATATATTTATTATTATTATTATTATATGTATTTTGATTAGCGTAATCTATTTCGGGCAAGTGATACTAATTTTCCATTTATGATAGTGATATAAAGCCTTGGTTATTAAGATAGATATACTTAATTTTTTACTGCATTTAATTTAAAGGAAAAATAATAACTAAATTCAAGCATTAGGAGTATATGACAGACTAATTTGTGGGAAGCACATCTTAGGTTTTAGATGTGATGCTATAAATTCTTAAAACAGTGTCAATGCTTGAACAATATGATGTATAATCCCTTCCCCTAGAGCCCACAGCATCCATCCCATGTGCCATGGACCACTGATTTTGAGAAATACCAGTGCCAGAACATGACAGCATTTTTTTGCAGGGTAAAGAAAAACTTGTTGTTCTCAATTTTGAGGCAGTTTTAACAATGTTATATACTAGACAAACTGCCTGGAAAAAATGTAGAATTTTTTTTCTTTCTTTAAAAGCCCTCTTTTACTTCCAGGTAAGATCATTTTTACCTGGATCTCTGCATAGAATTTAAAAATTGTACTTACAGCATGATTCTAATTGTATTTTTCAATGTATTTTCTAAAATTTCCACACTGATGTTAACTTCAAGGGAGACTTCCATTCCCAGATGCATATAATGTAAGTTTTTTCTTTTGCTCAACTTACTCTGTGCTTCACATTGCATACTTGGGATATCAGTGAACAAGATAGATGAGAATTTATGGAGCTTGCCTTTGTAGAGCTAGTTAGAGAAGAGAGACAGAAAATAATATATTAATAAATAAGTAAATATATAGAAAGAATGTGATAAGTGCTATGTGATAGGAGGATTAAGGATTTGATATAAGGGTAGTCTGAGCAGGCCTCTTTGAGAAGGTAACATGTGACCAAGAGTTGAAGGTGGTAAGAGTAAGAAGAGGGAACTACTGTCACAGTTCTACAGCACAGGAATATCCCTGTAACGTTCAAGGATTTTCAGGGAGGTCTGAGTAGTAAAAGTGGAGGATATAAAAAAGTAGAATGATCAAAGGTGAAGTATCCAGAGGGAAATAGAGTAAGAGTAATCTATCTTGTCTTTTCCAAGAATCATGGTATCAGGTGGTTTGAGAATAAATTGCAGAGGAACAGATTGAAAGCCAGGGCACCAGACAGAGGGTATTAAAAAAAGACAGGTGAGAGATGATGGTAACTTGGACTAGGACAGAGGTGGAGAAAAGTGGTCACATTCTGGATATCTTCTGAAAGCAGATGGATTTCTCCATGAGTTGGATATAGAGTATGAAAGAACTTGTCAACAAGAGATCAGCATAGGATGAAATACCTGGGAATGAATCACTGTAGCAAAAGCATAAATTAAAAGAGGATATAATTCTGGGACAACCATATTTTAAAGGCATCTTCTAAACTTCACTTAGTTAATTCAAGAGAAGGAATCTATGAACTACTTTTTGTTTGTTTGTTTGTTGTTTTTGGGCTGTATAGCTAAGTAAATGGTCACCAATAAATGGTGACCAACACTTCTTGCCAGAATCTTCCATAGTGTCCATAGTGTTGACTTTTGGAGGGGTGTATGTGTTTGTGCATGTGTGTATTTGCATGCATGTAGGATTTTTCTCATTTCTACCTCTAAAAACTATTACTTAGTGACTTGATTGAAATGCAACACCACATTCTGCTTTAGTTACTTCTGATGGCAGTGATGTGTATGAAGTTATTTCAACAACAAGTGACACATAAATCTAACCAATTTCTGCCCAACTTCTTATGAAGAGGTGTCACTTCTGATTTATTCTAGCTTAGTATCCTCAACATTTGTCAAGCAGTGTTCCACTGGGCTCTTTACTCCTTCGTTTGTTTTATATACCATAGTTACAGTATCATTTTATTGGATTGCATAGTTAATGTTTTCTTGTATTTTCTGCCTCATGAGCTCCATTTGGGATTTGAATATTAGTTCCTGGGTCTGTAACTTTCACCTTGTGCAGATGAGGGTGGGTTGTGGATAAGAGGGAGCCATTAAACTGTGTCAGTGAAATGTAAGTTTGGGTGACTCAACAGAAGCACACATTTCATTTGACAAATGTTTAATAACTTCTGGCCATGGGCTAGCATCATAATGATGAAAAGATACTGTCCTTACCTCCAGGCACGGTATTCCAGATAAATGAAGATAAAGCCTAGTCTAGAAGATGAGAGAGAAGGAGATGAAATTCAAAAGTGTATCATCTGTGTACATAAAAAATCAAGACATTTTGTATAAGTTCTCAAGAAATACACCATTTCTCAAGAAATGCTTATCAAACTTTATAGCAAAAAGCATTCATATATATGATCCAGATCACCAAGAGATTAATCAAAACAAGAGTTCAAGAATAAAATGTGTGAACTCAACAATTCCCCTACTTCATATTCATCTCAGAAAAAAATATCCACACAAGCACTTATGTAAGAATATTCATAGCAGCTTTATTTATAATAGCCCAAGCTAGAATAAGTCAAATGAATTTCAATGTGAGAATGAATAAAAAATTGTGCTATATACATAAGATGGAACACCACTCAACAATAAAAAGAACAAACTATAAGTATACACAATAATTTGAATAAATGTGATAGACCTTTTTTGGATGGAAGCAAGCCAAATATAAAAATAGAAATACTGTATGATTCCATTTATATGAACCAAAAATAAGCAAATATAAGCTAGGGTGATAGAAGTCAGTATAGGTCAAAACTTACTTGGATTATGGAAATATTCTATATTTTGATTATGGTATTGGTTAAACTTGTGTTAATATATATATACTTGCCAAAACATATTGAACTATATTCTCAAAAGCTGTGCATTTTATTGCTCATAAATTATACCTCAATAAAAAAGAGTATGGGGGAATTAAATTTGAAGATTAAGCAATCAGAAAATTGTATGAGGCAAATTTAGGATCTGAGCATTACAATGTTATTATATACTGGCTTGTCCAAGACTTATGGGGATACTACCACCGTATATATTACTTACTATATTGGGTTAGTTTCAATTGTAGCTTCTACTTCTTCCTTCCTCATTGAAATATAAACTCCTTAGTCTCTGATTCATCTCGGTCAAGAGCTTAATGAATGTCACAATGTATTTTCTTGGAATTTGTCTTGTCCTCATCCTAGGACAACCAGACATGGTACTGGTGATAACAGTTTAGCTCTTCTGAGGTTTGTTCTAGAACTAATGAATACTTATTTCCTACCCCATCTGGATCAACCCCATGTTTAATCATCTTGTTTTTATTAACTTTCCACTTGTTTTTGCTATAAATCCAACTTGAAGAGCCACCATTTTCCTACATTTCAGTTCCAACTCAGCCTTCTTCCTTATGATATAATGAAATAACAATAAAGACTGAAATTAAATCTTCTAACACATGACAGTTATTATGGTAAAACATGAGAACTTACTAGGTGGGTTTTATTCATTCTATTATGCTTTTTTGTTGCATTTATGACTGTTGTGTTTAAATTATGTTTTCTGTCTTGCTGTGCTACCGGTTTGTATCTTATTTGTCCATTGCTGCTGCTTTCTGAAAATTCAAGTGAAATCAGGGTAGATGCTGCTACTGTAGATGAGCCCATGAGACTGTCACCGTGGCGCTGGAATACTTTGTCTTCTTGGTTTATTGCACCTTGTTTCACCCTTGAGTATATTCACATTAAAGTCATGTGTATAGCGAAGCAGGTTTCCATTACTGGCAAAGCTAAGGAATTTTAAATAAATCATTTTTTACAATGCAAAATTTGATTTCTTCCTCGAACACATTTTAGGTAATTTAAAGTCTGTGGTTGGGCACAGAAGCATTTGGGAACCAGGCTGACAAGGTTTGGCGGTGATTTTTTCTAAACAAGTCACCCTGAGACATTTTTCCTTTCTTTTCCCAAATATATATCTCTGACACTAACATTTTAGATGCATTTGTTTTGAACCCCATAAGAGAATTCCTCAAGATAACTCAAATTCTACATTTTTAAAGTGAAATGTAACATGTATTATAACTTCAAATTATATGGCACAATCTTCAAAGACTATGGAGACTGCGCTGGGCCCTCCCCTCTTCTCTTTCTTTCTCTCTC